>JAXIVJ010000943.1:0-72500 GCA_036785665.1 Chirona hameri | reverse complement strand
TAGTTTTAAACTGAGATAGCAGTTGTGTGTTGTGTGTTGTGTGTTGTCTATATCTATATCTATATCTATATCTATATCTATATCTATATCTATATCTATATCTATATCTATATCTATATCTATATATATATATCTATGTCTATATCTATATCTATATATATATATCTATATCTATATCTATATCTATATCTATATGTGTTGGGAAACCCCTATCTGCAAGTTTTCTTGACTGAAAATACTCTCCAGCCGAATATATTTGAGTTTGTAGCGAAGGAATGCGGTGCTGGCGAAAGAATGTTGTACTGGTTCTAGTCCGGGCAGAGGCTATACCATCAGCCAATCAGCTTGCAGCTGGTTCTAGCAAGCGAATCGCCGGCCGCCGGTTGGCACTTCTCCAATGCGAGTCCATCTTTACGCAACTACTTTCGAATCTGATTGGCTGAACGATTTTTTACATTCGCGTGACGTCAGGACTCTGACTCAGATAGTATGCATATAGTTTTGATAAACAATAAAAATGTACGGCCTTCTGTCCTGAATCGGCGCGATATAAGGCCATTTTTGACAATATAAAAAGAAATTGTATTACAAATATAATCAAATCGTGTTGGGTAATTTTTTCCAAGGTGAACTATTTCCTTTAATCTGAACGGGACGGATCGGGCTTGGGCCTCAATAATATTAATTTGACCGTGCCTGGTCTGGGCCTGGGCTTGGTGTTCATGGTCCTGGGCCGCATATTTCCCAAGTGTATACAGCTGGCGGGCGTGTTTGGAAATAGCAACCACTTAGAGAGACATAAGTCAGTCTAAAATATAGATATTGCTTTTATTTTTGAGGGAACATCGTCCATACTTGGTTCTCCAATAATCCTCATGTTTTTTAATATGTTTAAAATGTTTGAATTTGGGAAATTGTTCCCCCAAAAAGTCATTTTTTTTGGGAACAATTTCCCAAAATCAAACTTTTCAAACATATTCAAAAACCGGAAGATATATTGGAGAACCAAGTATGGACGATGTCCCCAAAAAAGATCAAAGCAATATCTATATTTTTGACTGACTTATGTCTCCCTAAGTGGTTACTATTTCCAAACACGGCCGCCAGCTGTATACACTTGGGAAATGTGCGTCCGGGCCGGGCCGGCCTGGGGGTTGGTGTGCCCGTGGCGAACACTGTTGTCTATACCACTTTCATCAGACGCCGCTTGACCAGGTTTAAGTAGAAAGCATCGGTAGGGTATTCGTGGTGGCGGACAGTGATGCTGACAGTGATCGAATACATGTGTTTGGCAATCGGTGCTAGCACACTAGCCGGAGAGGGACCGTCACTGCCCGGAGAGGGACCGTCACTGCCCGGAGAGGGACCGTCACTGCCCGGAGAGGGACCGTCACTGCCCGGAGAGGGACCGTCACTGCCCGGAGAGGGACCGTCACTGCCCGGAGAGGGACCGTCACTGCCCGGAGAGGGACCGTCACTGCCCGGAGAGGGACTGTCACTGCCCGGAGAGGGACTGTCACTGCCCGGAGAGGGACTGTCACTGGCCGGAGAGGGACCGTCACTGGCCGGAGAGGGACTGTCACTGGCCGGAGAGGGACCGTCACTGCCCGGAGAGGGACTGTCACTGCCCGGAGAGGGACTGTCACTGCCCGGAGAGGGACCGTCACTGCCCGGAGAGGGACCGTCACTGGCCGAAAGAGAACCGTCACTGGCCGCAAAAGTGCCGTCACTGGCCGGAGGAGTGCCATCACTGGCCAGATGGGCGCCGTCACTAGCCGAAAGGGCCACTGATGGCAATGCAGCAGTGGCGTCGCCACAATATTTCGAGTGGGTCCAGCCAGAGGTTTGGTGGGCTAGCCCCATAGGGCAAATGTTAAAATCCTGCGAACTGGGTAGGGGGGGGGGGCGAACTCCGGCCTGAGCGATCCTGGCGGGGCCCGACGTCCCAGGCCCCCTGTTGGCGACGCCCCAGGAAAAAGTACTTGGATATAAAGGTCCAAACTATTGAAGCGGAGCTGCCTCGAAAGCCAATTGGAAGAAGGCCTTGCGATCATCGTGTCTTTAAAACCGAGGCATCTCAGACTTCTGAGCCAAAAAACCTCTTGCGTCGATCGTGCTAATGAAGTGGAGAAACAGACCGGAGAGAGGACTCAATATATTTTTGTCGCCAGAGACAGCGTGCATTTCTGCATACCGGGTGGATTTCGGCAGGCCGAACAATGGCCAGGCAGTGTGGATTTAGGTAAACTAAGGTGAGGGATGAGACGATTTCGACTGGCCGGAGAGACGGGCGGCTGGGTGGGTTTCAGCAGGACGGAGAGAGCGTTGGGTAGATTTCGGCAGGTCAGATAGGACAGGGAGAGAGAGAGAGAGAGAGAGAGAGAGGGGAGGGGGTCGTGAGGCTAGAGAGAAGGGGTATATTTCGGCAGGCAAGAAAGAGAGGTGGGTGACCTAACCGTGAAAGATTTGAAGAAGAAAAAAATCGGGCCAACGGAGGCGGTGCCAGGCTCCTGTTTTGGGGAGGGTGTTACGAATGCGGTTGCGCGGCACATACTTTCTTCGTAGTTTGCGGTGCAATAAATGCGTCAGAAACATTTTCAATGCAATATCCATCATACATACTAGGATTATACATGTTTGTTGGCAGAGGCGCACTCAGGTACAAAAAAAAATGGGAGGCGACCCATACCTCAAATTAGGTCCAACTTAAAATTAGTAAGATGATAAAAACGTTACTCGCATGGTGCCCCCCAACGTTGTTTTCCTGGATCTTCCTATGCGCAATATGTTAAATTTAACAAATTACAGCAAGTAATGCCCACATGTGACGTTCATGTCGTCCCAAACAATCACGAACAGCACAAATTTGTTATCAGAAAATGGCTCCAATTTTACATCCCCTGAATACGCCTATGATTTTTTATTTTGGTGATGATTTTTTGGTATATTAAAGACCAGTATATTGTAAGCTAAAAAAACGTTTGGGGGGCATGCAAATCGGCCAAACCACATGGCCGCAATGACCTTTCATAAAATACCCCAAATTTGCGTTTTTCCCTGGCCCCCCATTTTTGAACAAAAAATACATTTCGGGCCCGTAAAAGAAAGAACTTGTCATGACGAATCGAATGGTGTCTTCCCCATCTAAATCGACCGAGCGGTTCTCGAGATCTCTGGGGGGAGGTGTGGGGGGGGGGGGGGGGGGGTGGGTGGGGCGGGGGGGGGCAGAGTCCGACCCTCCCGCAGGTTAACGTAATTTTGGCCGGCCCGCAGAGAATAGGGTTAAGGGGAGCGTCTTACCCGTCTTTACCCCACCCATACTGACGTTCAACCCTAACCCTGACCCTCACCCTGACGTTCAGGAAATACAAATGCAGTCTTGTTATGTTAAGCCGTAAATGAAAAACAAATATATATTACTAGGTTCTTACGTTTGCAGCCATGTTGTTGACTTAACCATACAGAAACATAATGTATTTTCATCCAATGACTGACAGATGCATCATGCTGCATAGAATCATGTTACAAATAACTTGCGTCGCAGCAACACAGCATTGAATGGTCATGTCGCGCCAAATTAATCGCGCCATGTGAACCGCTACTGGGTGACCATTCCTTACAGACGGCAGAACTTCCATACGTAGACACTATATACACGTATACGCAAACAGCCGATTGGTCGCCATTGGTTGACTCGCCTGATGCTGAGGTTGCTGCGGGTGGTGGTAAACATGACCTTGAACTGACCGCTGCTCGTGACCATGACCATGATCATGACCTTGAACTGGCCGCTGCCCGTGACCATGACCTTGAACTGACCGCTGCTCGTGACCATGACCTTGAACTGACCGCTGCTCGTGATCATGACCTTGAACTGACCGCTGCTCGTGCGACCCTCCCGTCAAGACCGTGCACCGGCCACTGCCGGCTGACAAGCTGGAGCTGCACGGCGGGGTCCGGCGCCGAGCTAGATGATCCGCAAGGACTAAATGCTTGGCAACGTCTTGAAAGGTTAAGAAGCCGGTTAAACCAAGGTCAATGGCCATCGCTACCGGCTACCACCATCCGGCGAGTTGCTCATGAGCGGGTCGTAAGGTCCGCCCCACACGGGTGCGTTTTGCATGTGTTGCGTTGCGTTGCGTTGCGTTGCGTTCCGATCCGGCACAATGCGTCTGATGTCAGCTGACGCGCGTCTCGATGCGTCTCGATGCGTCTCGATGCGTCTCGATGCGTCTCGATGCGTCTCGATGCGTCTCGATGCGTCTCGATGCGTCTCGATGCGTCTCGATGCGTCTCGATGCGTCTCGTTGCGTCTCGTTGCGTCTCGATGCGTCTCGATGCGTCTCGATGCGTCTCGATGCGTCTCGATGCGTCTCGATGCGTCTCGATGCGTCTCGATGCGTCTCGATGCGTCTCGATGCGTCTCGATGCGTCTCGATGCGACTCGACGCGTCTCGACGCGTCTCGACGCGTCTCGACGCGTCTCGATGCGTCTCGATGCGACTCGACGCGTCTCGATGCGACTCGATGCGTCTCGATGCGACTCGATGCGTCTCGATGCGTCTCGATGCGTCTCGATGCGTCTCGATGCGTCTCGATGCGTCTCGATGCGTCTCGATGCGTCTCGATGCGTCTCGATGCGTCTCGATGCGTCTCGATGCGTCTCGATGCGTCTCGATGCGTCTCGATGCGTCTCGATGCGTCTCGATGCGTCTCGATGCGTCTCGATGCGTCTCGATGCGTCTCGATGCGTCTCGATGCGTCTCGATGCGTCTCGATGCGTCTCGATGCGTCTCGATGCGTCTCGATGCGTCTCGATGCGTCTCGATGCGACTCGATGCGTCTCGATGCGTCTCGATGCGTCTCGATGCGACTCGATGCGTCTCGATGCGTCTCGATGCGTCTCGATGCGTCTCGATGCGTCTCGATGCGTCTCGATGCGTCTCGATGCGTCTCGATGCGTCTCGATGCGTCTCGATGCGTCTCGATGCGTCTCGATGCGTCTCGATGCGTCTCGATGCGTCTCGATGCGTCTCGATGCGTCTCGATGCGTCTCGATGCGTCTCGATGCGTCTCGATGCGTCTCGATGCGTCTCGATGCGTCTCGATGCGTCTCGATGCGTCTCGATGCGTCTCGATGCGTCTCGATGCGTCTCGATGCGTCTCGATGCGTCTCGATGCGTCTCGATGCGTCTCGATGCGTCTCGATGCGTCTCGATGCGTCTCGATGCGTCTCGATGCGTCTCGATGCGTCACGATGCGTCACGATGCGTCTCGATGCGTCACGATGCGTCTCGATGTGTCTCGATGCGTCTCGATGCGTCTCGATGCGTCTCGATGCGTCTCGATGCGTCTCGATGCGTCTCGATGCGTCTCGATGCGTCTCGATGCGTCACGATGCGTCTCGATGCGTCTCGATGCGTCTCGATGCGTCTCGATGCGTCTCGATGCGTCTCGATGCGTCTCGATGCGTCTCGATGCGTCTCGATGTGTCTCGATGCGTCTCGATGCGTCTCGATGCGTCTCGATGCGTCTCGATGCGTCTCGATGCGTCTCGATGCGTCTCGATGCGTCTCGATGCGTCTCGATGCGTCTCGATGCGTCTCGATGCGTCTCGATGCGTCTCGATGCGTCTCGATGCGTCTCGATGCGTCTCGATGCGTCTCGATGCGTCTCGATGCGTCTCGATGCGTCTCGATGCGTCTCGATGCGTTGCGGTGCGTCACGATGCAGATGTGGATGCGGAAACGGTTTTATTACGCATTTACTTCACCCCCAAATTGAGTGACCTGCACACGCCTATGATTTTTGAGTTTTAAAAAGTCACCACCATATATCAATCTTCAATTCAATATCTAACAATCCCCATTAGTTGCGTTAAAATCGGTTGATAAACATGACAGCTGTGTTGGATCACAAATACCTCTATTTGTAGTTTTTGCCCCCTTTCAAAAATGTCGTACGTGTTGTACGACATGTCGTACGTGTTGTCGTACGTGTTGTTGAAACGTCTTTTTATCCGTATATTTTGGGGATCCGTTGAAACGGTTTCGTTAGAACGTTTTTTTTTGCAGCCTTCGTACGTGTTGTTGGCACGGCTTTTCTTCGTATATTTTGACAATTCAAGGGGCGGGGCCGATGGGGCCGCATTTGGAAGCGTTCGTACGTGGATCCGTTGGAACATTTTTTTCTTCTCTCGTTGGAACGTTTTTTTTCTTCAGTGTTTGTACGTGTTGTTGTAACGTTTTTTCTCCGTATGTTTATCAATTGCAAGGGCGGGGCCGCTCAAATACATCGGAAAACTTATTTACGACTTATCTACGAGATGGTCTGGGATCCGGGGGTGGAGACAGCCCCCCCCCCCCCCCGTAGGTCACAGCGCAGGGAGCGAATGCTAGCGTTCTAAACGTGGGTCCCTGTGGCCGTAATTGCTGTAAAGTTTATGTCAGGTTCGATTAGGTTATAACAATTTTGTAATCCCAATTTTGTAATTACATTTGTTTCCAATATTTTAATAACATATCGAACCCAGCGAAAATTAACCTGCCTACACATTGTTATTTATCATGAAGGCATATAATGTTTCATCTCTCTATCTTTTGCGAGTATTTACCAAACTTCTATGAACAATCAACTCTCACTTGAAAAAAATGCATTGAAATCGGCAGTTTAACTTGGCCCCGGACGGCGAACTATTTAGTGTTCACGACTTATTAAAAAACAATCCCATCAATTTTCAACTAACAGGTATTTAATATATTACAGTGCACACATGCAACATGTATCTAAACCGTGTATTCATAATCAATCAATAAACGTTTCAGAAAACCGTGATGCATTCCGCGGATTAACTTGGCCAAGGATGGCGACGTATTTAGTGTATGCGATTTGTTTCATTGACCGATCAGGGACGTTGTCACGCTTCTTGGAACACTTACTTCATTGCAGGCCCTATGACTTGTTTACAAATAACATTCAAACCAGAGACAGTGATAGATTATACTGTCCGTCACCATATGTTAGTACATTTGTTGTAATTTCTCATAATTTAATTTTTGCAATTGAAAATGTTGTTATTTCACTTCTAAATTGAGGCACGATCAATTTGAAACCATACATGTGCAGGGGCAGAATCAGGGGGGGGGGGGGGGCAAAAGGGCCATGCCCCCCTCCAAAGGTCCTGCTACTATGTTCTGCCCCCCCCCCAAACGGTCGGACGTACAGTTGTAAAAATTGGCATTGCAGCAGTCAAAATCCAGCCATCCACAGTGCAAAAACTTGCAAATTTCTCGCCGCTTCGCGGCATGACATAATATGCAATTGTGTATACAAATTTGGAAAAAGGGAAAATAAATAAATTAGGTGTCTGGCAGTCTCTCCTTGTCGGTACCTAATTGCTAGCCCCATGGCCCATTCCCTTCATACAATATTAACTTTCAAGCGGGCTACATGTTTAGCTAGTCTGCCGAGTTCCGAAAAAAAGGTGACGCGAACGCAAAGACGCGGACATCGGCACCCGGAAGCTGCTCCAGCGGTGCCCAACTTGCTGGACCAAAGAGCTATTAGTGAGACCAGGCCAGGACCATCTCCCCAAGCCATCTGTACATCATACCAGAGTCATTGATAGCAAATAGTCCTCCAAGAACATATACATGATGCATTACATTTATTCATTCGTTGAATTTGACGGCAGAACCGTGCGAAAATCATCTTTGACATGCCCACGTCGTTGCTGGGGATGACCGAAGCACCAACCGGCGGCTTCCTGTCGCACTGTCGGGAGGGGACCGGCGGCTTCCTGTCGCACTGTCAGGAGGGGACCGGCGGCTTCCTGTCGCACTGTCGGGAGGGGACCGGTGGCTTCCTGTCGCACTGTCGGGAGGGGCCCTATGGCTTCCTGTCGCACTGTCGGGAGGGGCCCTATGGCTTCCTGTCGCACTGTCGGGAGGGGCCCTATGGCTTCCTGTCGCACTGTCGGGAGGGGCCCTATGGCTTCCTGTTGCACTGTCAGGAGGGGACCGGCGGCTTCCTGTCGCACTGTCGGGAGGGGCCCGGCGGCTTCCTGTCGCACTGTCGGGAGCGGCCCTATGGCTTTCTGTCGCACTGTCGGGAGGGGCTCTATGGCTTCCTGTCGCAATGTCGGGAGGGGCCCTATGGCTTTCTGTCGCACTGTCGGGAGGGGCCCTATGGCTTCCTGTCGCACTGTCGGGAGGGGCTCTATGGCTTCCTGTCGCAATGTCGGGAGGGGCCCTATGGCTTTCTGTCGCACTGTCGGGAGGGGCCCTATGGCTTCCTGTCGCACTGTCAGGAGGGGCTCTATGGCTTCCTGTCGCAATGTCGGGAGGGGCCCTATTGCTTTCTGTCGCACTGTCGGGAGGGGCTCTATGGCTTCCTGTCGCAATGTCGGGAGGGGCCCTATGGCTTTCTGTCGCACTGTCGGGAGGGGCCCTATGGCTTCCTGTCGCACTGTCAGGAGGGGACCGGCGGCTTCCTGTCGCAATGTCGGGAGGGGACCGGCGGCTTCCTGTCGCACTGTCGGGAGGGGACCGGCGGCTTCCTGTCGCACTGTCAGGAGGGGCCCAGCGGCTTCCTGTCGCACTGTCGGGAGGGGACCGGCGGCTTCCTGTCACACTGTCGGGAGGGGACCGGCGGCTTCCTGTCGCACTGTCAGGAGGGGCCCAGCGGCTTCCTGTCGCACTGTCGGGAGGGGACCGGCGGCTTCCTGTCGCACTGTCGGGAGGGGACCGGCGGCTTCCAGTCGCACTGTCGGGAGGGGCCCGGCGGCTTCCTGTCGCACTGTCGGGAGGGGCCCGGCGGCTTCCTGTCGCACTGTCGGGAGGGGACCGGCGGCTTCCTGTCGCACTGTCGGGAGGGGACCGGCGGCTTCCTGTCGCACTGTCGGGAGGGGACCGGCGGCTTCCTGTCGCACTGTCGGGAGGGGCCCTATGGCTTCCTGTCGCACTGTCGGGAGCGGCCCGGCGGCTTCCTGTCGCACTGTCGGGAGGGGCCCTATGGCTTCCTGTCGCACTGTCGGGAGGGGACCGGCGGCTTCCTGTCGCACTGTCGGGAGCGGCCCGGCGGCTTCCTGTCGCACTGTCGGGAGGGGACCGGCGGCTTCCTGTCGCACTGTCGGGAGGGGCCCTATGGCTTCCTGTCGCACTGTCGGGAGCGGCCCGGCGGCTTCCTGTCGCACTGTCGGGAGGGGCCCTATGGCTTCCTGTCGCACTGTCGGGAGGGGACCGGCGGCTTCCTGTCGCACTGTCGGGAGCGGCCCGGCGGCTTCCTGTCGCACTGTCGGGAGCGGCCCGGCGGCTTCCTGTCACACTGTCGGGAGGGGACCTATGGGATGACGAGGGGCAATACCCCGGCAGCGTCCCCCGATTCCAGTGTCATCTGTGTCCTCCCCCGCCCAGTCAAGTGGTCAAGGGTGGAGACGGCAATCGGGCAAGGGCAACATCTCCGTGGGACTCATATGAGCCCTGGACCATAGATGCCGCTGGCTATACCCATTGACAACTTGAGCAGACAATTTGGATTGAAATCACCCGGTTTGGAATGATTCTCACAGATGCTTGCATTCTAATGTTGATCTTATCTTTTCTTGCGCAACAGTGTGCCTGCACTACGCTCGTTTTCTCGTTCTTGGGAAACTTGCAAAAATGACGGAGGGGTTTTCAGGGTGGTTATAAATGAGTTAAAATGAGAGTGTAACCTAGTTAATAGTTAATTATTTTAAGCTAGCTAGTCCGTCCGTGTAGCTCAGTCACGAGAGCGCTGGACTATAGTCCAGCGCTCTACGAACTGAGCTTCACGGTAGATCTGTATACAAATCTGACCCACCCTGGCAAGGTGGGTTCGAGACGCTTCGGCGCTCGCTATTTCCTCCTGGCGGAGATGACCTGCAGCCGGTGACAGCGGCCGCGTTCAAGGTCAGATGAAGCCTGCGAGCCGGGCGGACCGTCCTCAATCGTTCAGGGACATTACCCTTTCGCCACTAAATTATGCCGTATACCTGAAATTGCCCGATCGGATGGTGGGGTCATGCCCCGCGCAACAAGCTTAGCTTAGCGTGGGTCTTCATCTCGGAAATCTATCCCATCAAGGCATTCGGACTAAATTCATAAAAGCTTATATGAGAGGGTGGACCCAGACATCAGCAGAGCTCCACAGCCAGCCAGCGCATCAGGGGCCAACATGGGCCTCATCCCACGGCTCAAATGTTCTCAGTCAGCTAACATGTCAAGTATCAGCATAATCTGGTCAGACGATACCCAACGTGCGCGTAGGTGAGACATCATAGACGGACATCATCTCTGACCTCCCTAGTAAGTAGAAATTCGGGAATTTTGCAAAAGGCGCACACGTCAGGACGATCAGATTCACCTACCTCGCACCCGCACTGAAGCCGGCAGACGTCAGTTTGCCTGCACCGTATCCCTCGTCTGTGCCTCGTATCCCTCGCGTGTACCTCCTCGTGTGCATATGCCAACCGAACTGACTGGTCTGGGCCTCGACTGTTTGCGTGTGACCGGTTGTGCCGACCTCTGCAGGTGTCGTGCAGCTCCAGTTTGTCAATCGACAGTAACCGGTAAATCGCCAGGCCGGGAGGGTCGCGCGAGCAGCGGTCAGTTCAAGGTCATGGTCACCACCGCCCGCAGCAACCTCAGCATCAGGCGTGTCAACCAACAGCAAGGAATCGGCCGCTTACATATAGGATTCGGCCGTCCGTTAGGAATGGCCCCACACTGATTGCTCTAATTTATAACAAAGTTAATTCCTTCCTGCCGTATTGCAAGTTATGTGTTGCCTGATTTCTTGCAATATGTGGCCATAGTTTGAAATATATACCGGTCCAGCCCGGTGACTTACCGGCCACTGGCGATTGACAGGCTGGCGCTGCACGGTGACATACAGAAGTCCGACGCTGGCGATCCGATCGCTGAGATGGGTGTACCGATCTGCGCCATCCTGTTTACCTGTTTACCACCGCGCTTGTTTGTTATTTAACCGGCGTCACCAGCTCCCGGGACCGACCAGCGAAGGTTTGCTGTGCTCTGGTAGTGCAGATGTGTGTGCGCATGCGTGGGTGCGTACGTCACGCACGCACGCACGCACGCACGCACGCACGCACGCACGCACGCACGCACGCACGCACGCACGCACGCACGCACGCACGCACGCACGCACGCACGCACGCAATCACGCAAATCTTAGCGCCATTTTGATGTGACTTGACTCTGAAGTCCCGTTGTGCCGTAAGGGATTAATTTTCGAAAGGATATACCATCAAGCTGATTGTACATGGGATTGGAATATCCTATTGCATAATCCAACACAAGCCCCTTCCTCCTAGTTGACGGAAGACCTCCTGTGCGCTTTGCGCGCGCTCGGTAAATATATACTAGGTACCTGAAATATCTAAAATCAGTAAGACGCTTTAATCGGCGAAGGACGAGCGAGCACGTAGAAACCCTATAGCAAGGAAATTGGTCCCAAACCACACACCGAATTTCAGCTTAACCGGTCCAGCCGTTTCTGAGTTACGGAACAGGGGTGTGCACGTGAGCACGTGCAGTGTGACCTAGAGTTTGACTTGCGCGACATTGCCAGTAAACTTAGTGTTGTCTCAAACCACACACCAAATTTCAGCTTAATCGGTCTAGCCGTTTCTCAGCTATAGCAGGATAACGTTTTCTGACACCCCTGACGCGGCACGTGCCACGTGCCATGCTGACCCCTCACGTGAGACGAAACATATCAATAACATAATTGATTGAATGGGGCTATCAGATAGCGAAGACCGCTTGTCAATCAGATGCGGGATTACAAAGATATAAGCTTCTGAAAAGCGTTACGGTCGGGCCGGGCTGGGTCGGGTCGGCCGCTTATGTGAGAAAAATCCCGTATTCAGTGAGAACTCGCGAGCGCTTCGCGCTCGCTCGTAAATATATACGAATTTTGTTAATACCAGTAAAACGCCTTTTTGGGCGATGACAAAGCGAGCGCGCTCTGGTAAAGTTAAAACAGGTTTGAAATATGAAACGGTAAGGGAGCACACGTGATAGTAGCAGTCATTTTAGTTCTCCAGAAAAAAATGCTAGGCCGCAAGGCATGCCAACATAAAAATTAAGTTGTATTAAATTGTTCATGATCCTTTCCAAATCCGCCATAAGGGAGTACGTCCTGAGCGCTGCATGCTTCAGCGTATAAATCAATGCTTAGAATAATACAGCCATTTTTGATCAAGAATAATTTTAGTAGTATCTATGGCCTTGATTTTAGTAAGGTATTTTGTTCATTTCGACGTTCGCGTTTGCCAACTGCCACGCAGGCACGTAGCCAAGGGGAGGGCGGCGGGGGCGGCCGCCCCCCCCCCCCCCCCCCCTAGAGGCCAGGAGGGCCCTTTTTGGCGCGCGAGGGCCCTTTTCGGCGCGCGCAGCGCGCCGAAAAGGGCCGACGAGACCGCGCGAAGCGCGGTATCATAGGCTCTTTACTACACGAAGCGTGGTCTTTAGAGAGTTTAGCGGACTTCAGAGGCCCTTTAGGGCCACCAGGGCCCTCTCTGAAAGACTCGAGGGCCCCTTGGACGTTCAAAAGAGCCCTGTGCATGTCAGAGGGGCCCCTGGCAAGACCAAAGGGGCCCCTGAGCGGGTCAGAGGGCCCCCTGAGCACGTCGAATGGGCCCCCTGAACACGTCAAATGGGCCCCTAGCCTAGCACAGAGGGGCCCCTGGGCAGGTTGAGAGGCCCCTGAGCATGTCGACAGGGCGACAAAGCGGCCAGCGCAGTCCTTTGCCAGGTCATAAGGGCCCCTGAGCAGGTTGGAGGGCCCCTGGAGAGACCAGAGGGTCCCTGGGAAGTTAAAAGGGCCCCTGTGCAGGTCAGAGGGGCCCTGACCAGACCAAAAGGGCCCCTAGGTGGGTCAGAAGGGCCCCTGAACATGCCGAATGAGCCCCTAGCCAACACGGAGGGGCCCCAGGGCAGGACGGACGGCCCTCGGAGAATGTCGCAAGGCGACAAAGCAGCCAGCGCAGTCCCTTGCTTGGTCGGAAGGGCCCCTTAGAAGGTTAAAGGGCCCCTGGAGAGACCAGAGGGCCCCTGGAAAGTTAAAAGGGCCCCTGCGCAGATCGGAGGGACCCCTGATCAGACCGAAAGGACCCCTGGGCGGGTACGAATGGCCCCTGAACATGCCGAAGTGGCCCCTGGCCAGCACGGAGGGGCTCCAGGGCAGGTCGGAGGGCCCCTTGAGCATGTCGGCAAGGGCGACAAAGCAGCCAGCGCAGGCCGACCAGAAGAGTCTTTGGGCCGATCGGAGGGGCTCCTGGGCAAGTCAGAGGGGCCCCTGGCTAGACCGAAAGGGTCCCTGGGCCGGTCGGAAGGCCCCTTGAACATGCCGGATGAGTTCCTAGCCAGACTGGAGGGGCCCCTGGGCAGGTCGGAGGGGCTCCTGAGCAGGGGCGGTGGATTGCGGGGGCAGGGTACCCAAAATTCCCCCCAGTCGAAAATCCTGGGGGCAAAGGATAGTTTTGCCCCCCCCCCCCAGATTTTAGCCTGCTCAATCTGGGACAACATGACCCTTCCCCTCCCCAGGATTTTAGTTTGAGGGGGGGGGGATTTTGGGTACCCAGCGCCCCGCAATCCGCCGCCCCTGCTCCTGAGCATGTCGGCAGGGCGACAAAGCAGCCAGTGCAGTCCCTGGCCAGGTCGGAAGGACCTCTGAACAGGCCGAATGGGCCCCTTGACACACAAGAGGGGCTTCTTGGAAGGTCAGAGGAGTCTCTGGTGAGACCGGAGGGGTCAAAGCACGTAGAGATCGCAGATGAAGATTAAATACAAAGAGGTCTTACTCCACAATACAAATATTAAAAGCGGAGCTTTCGCGTATATTGTAACACCCTTCGTCAGGGTGCTACAATATACCCGAAAGATCCGATTTTGTTTTTTCCTGTAGAGTAAGCACTCTTTGTATTATATATATATATATATATATATATATATATATATATATATATATATATATATATATATATATATATATATATATATATATATATATATACATACATATATATATATATATATATATATATATATATATATATATATATATATATATATATATATATATATATATATATATATATATATATATATATATATATATATATATATATATATATATATATATATATATATATATATATATATATATATATATATATATATATATATATATATATATATATATATATATATATATATATATATATATATATATATATATATATATATATATATATACCCACCCACTCCACATCATGTCTTTTCGCTTCGCGGATCCCAGATGAGTCCCTGAACAGGTCGGAAGGGAGTAGAAAAGTTCAGAGGGGCCCCTAGACGATCTGAAGGGACCTTGGGCCTTTCAACAGTAAGAATACAGTTGTACAGGGAATCAAACTCAAAATTTTCGCGCCGCTCCGCGGCGCAATTTAACTACAAATTCAATTATATGCGGGTTAGGAAAAAAATCGGTCAGTTTCTCGGCGCATTTATGTGTTATGTTGCTACTTTCCTATATTATTGGGCAAAATAGTTCATTTTAGCACCTTTTCCCCGCACTTTTAAACGCACAATATAGCAATTTTAGAGGTCCGCACCATACGCAATGCGACGCATTGATGAGAAAGCAACCCAGGGCATAATACTCAAAATTTTCGCGCCGCTCCGCGGCGCAATTTGTTTAAGAGTTCCAGGTCTTGAGCTTAAAACAATATTCCAAGTTGGTATAGCTGATTCCAAATTCGTGTCGCTGGTTCCAAAGTTGATGTGGCAGTTTGCTAACTCCAGCTCCTAAACGGTGGTATGGCCCATGCCATACCTGCCATACTGCATTTTCCAGCCTTGTAACGTGCCTTTTCATGCGTTTTTTTTTTTGGGGGGGGGGGCCTTTCAATGCTTGGGAAGGGGCCCTTTCTACGCTCGGGAAGGGGTCCTTTCGAGGCGCCCCCCCGGACGAAATCCTGGCTACGTGGCTGCTGTCACGCGCTGTGGTACCACCTCTATCAGAACGCACCATACCAAACACAAAATTGATTTGATGGACCTATCCAAAGGTGAAGACCCAATCTCAATCGGAGCAGTGGTTGCAAAGTTATTAGCTTCCGAAAGCGTCGTATGGCCGGGTCGGGCCGGGTCAAATGTAAATTTGTCTAGTAAGTTGACTAGAAACCTCACGGGCGCTTCGCGCCCGCTCGGTAATAAATATGTTACTACAACACATATTATCAATCACCGGTTTGCGCTTTTGGAAAACTAACCTACTATGAATAAATATTTATGAAACATGAAATGCCTAACGTGACAAAAGAAAACGAGAAATTATTGTCCACATCATACAATGGTGCAAGAATTGCAGAGTGAAAAGTGCATGCAGAGTAGGTATAGGCGAGTAGGTGCATGACGTAGACATTTCAGAGTGAAAGGTAGATCTGCAGAGTACAGCCGAGTATGTGCGTGACGTAGACATTTCAGAGTGAAAGGTAGATCTGCAGAGTACAGCCGAGTATGTGCGTGACGTAGACATTTCAGAGATCCTGCCATTGTCGAATTGATTTATTCTGCTGGCGAAACCAGGGGTGGGGCACAGGGGGCACGTGCCCCCCCCCCCCCCCCCCCATTGGGTCGAGGGGCCCTCCGGGGCAAAAGCCTCGGCCCCTCAGCCCAACCCCTATGATAGGTATCGACGTAAAACTTACAGTAGCTTATGCTGCATTATTTCTACGTTTTTTCACAAAAGTTCAATGCAATTGATGTAGTACTTTGGGAGATAATGACGTTTGTTTTAATGACGTCATGTCACGTCATTTTTGGTCGAAAAACGATAAATGTTTGACAAATCGTAGAAAATCGAGTTTTAAAGCAGATTGTAAATGAAAAACGTCAAAAGAAAGGAAATGCCATTCTCTTCTAAATTAATATTTCGGATTTGCAAAAGTTTTGGTTTTTGACCCCTAAAAAATACAAATAAAGATTTTTTTCAGAAAACTTTTCACATTTTTTTTTCTTGAAGATATGAAAAACGGAACCAGGTATGAGTGAACCAGGTATGAACGATACCCAAGCCAAATTTCAAAGCATTATCTTGATTGACTTATGGCTCCCTAAGTATATGTAACTCATGACGTCATTTGTTTAAGTTATGTTTTTTTTGCTTTTATTGACCAGATACAGACAAATAAATGCCCCCTCTGTTTTCTGAGGCAAAACTGTTCTAGAGACATGCCTTTTTTGTTTAGATTATTCAATTTCAAATTTTGGCCTTATGTGACCTGATCTAGACCGTATATGGTGTCAAGTTGTGAAAATGGCTGCTACTATCAAATTCTGCAGGTAAAATAACCCATAAAACATGTGTCGCATGACTTTCGTAGAACTCTTGCCAAAAGTGACCTTTTGTGACCTGATCTTGACCTTGACCTTTGCTTACAATTTCACTTTTTCCTAATGCGGGAGATGCATTATACCTTTGAGAGTGCTTTGTGCGATAATAGTCTCAATCTAAGGCTTTTTTGGATGGAAAGTATGGCCCAAAAACTAACACACCTTAATTTTGACTTTTGACCTGGCCGTGACCTGAGATGTGACCTTATTTTGAAAATGTCTCATAAACGTTAGATGCGGCTCATTGAGAGCTTTCAATTACGGCCTTGCGCGTCTCGATGTGGTTATCGGTTCGGAATATAACGAGGGGGCAGAATCTGCCCCCCAGCGTGTTCGACCGAATACCCAAGCGGGGCGCGGGTTAATTTGTTTGTTTTTAAATCAGGAATTGTGTCAAATTTTGGACGAATTTGGGCGGTTTGGGACATGTCAGCTTTGCCCCCCCCCCCCCCTGCTGGATCTGCCAGTAGCCATATACCAAGACAAGCTACTTGAAAATCTCGTGAGCGCTCAACATTTTCAACGGAAGTTTTATACGTTGCTATTTTCTGAAGTTGTCTTTCCAAACTTACGACGGATCGTTTCGCGTAAAGCGCCTCCACACTCCATAGTCTACACATTAGTGACTGTGAATTACCTCGAATGTATGTGTTTCCAATGTAATATGTCACAAACGTGAGCAATCGGGACAACGTAAAATGTTGAGGGCCAGACGTTCCGCGTTGCCTCTTATTGATTGTGTTGCTGTTGGGACCTTCAAGGTGCCTTGTGCGTGCATCTAAAATCGTTAACCCACGCACAGACGGGGTTCGCACCAAGTTCGAACCGAGGGGGGTGGATACACGCCCTTACAAGATTTCAAAAGTCATGCAACGTATAGCGACAAACAGAAACAAGTTAGATAGCTCGAAACAAACAAGGTCTAATGAAAGTACTAAGTCATTACTTTAGGTCAGGTCATTTGGGTCTTTGTGGTCACCAGAGCTAAACAAAGGTAAAATTTAGGCCATAAATGGGTGTCCTTACCAAAACCCGTCTATACCTCGAGAACAAAAAGAGGTAGCGACGCGCGAAAAAAACGTCCGAAAGATCATTGGCGGATCCAGGGGGGGGGGCGTCAGGGGAAAATGCCCTCCCCCGCAGGAATCTGGGGGGGGGGGGCATTCAATACAGGTATGCCCCCCCCCCGCGTGCGCGATCCCAATTTATCGTAAAATCGTCTTTTGTAGCAGTCAAAATCCAGCTATCCACAGTCAAAAACCGGAAAATTTCGCGCCGCTTCACGGCATGACACAACTTTCGCAATTGCCTATACAAATATGGAAAATGGGGAAATGAATTCCATTAGGTAGGTGTCTGGGCAGAGGCTCTCCTTGGCGGTAATTGCTGGCACTGGCGGATCCAGAGGACATCAGGGACAAATGCCCCCCCCCCCCCTTCCACAGGAATATGAAAGGGGCATTCAATATATGTAGCCCCCGCCCCCGCGCGTTCCCTGCACTTAACGTGAAAAACAATGATCTTAGGATAGAACTTCATGAAAACGGAAGTTTTTTTCTCTCGAGTTAGTGAATTTGCAGTTTGTATGTATCCCTTTCTTTCAATGATAGATAAAACAGTGCACCTGACGAAATTCAAGCAGCCCCGGTGACGCTTAACCCGCACCCCGCGGGGGGGGGGGGGGGGGGGGCAGAATTAGCCCCCTCCCGGATTTTCTCAATAACTTGAAAACTATGATTGATAACAACGTCAAACTTTCAGTACCTTATGCTGCATAAATTATACGCTTTCTCACCCAAATTCTAATTAAATTGATGTAGTATTGCGGGAAATAATGACGTTTTAATGACGCTATGTCATGCCATTTTTGCGGGAAATAATGACGTTTTAATGACGCTATGTCATGCCATTTTTGGCGGAAAAACGATTAATGTTTGACCAATCGTAGAAAATAGAGTTTTGAAGCAAATTGCAAATAAAACGGCAAAAGAAAAAAATGACATTCTGTTCAAAATGGCCATCTCGAATTTTCGTTTTTTTGTGTTTTTGACCCTCCAAAATAGAAAAAACTGTTCTTTTCGGATTTTTTGTTGTGAATTTGAAAAGTGAATTTCTTAGCTTGAAAACCAAAATAAGGCGACCGGCCCAAATCCGCGGGGAAAATGGGGATACCTTGTTGCCACAAAAAGATGCCCCCACGGAGAGAGGCTGGATCCTCCAGTGCGAAAGATAATTTAATTTGTTGTCACTCAGGCTTCATCATATTTGATCTCGGGTCAATAGCTAGCTCAGGGAAGGCCATCGAACGTGAAACATTCTTAAAATCGCGGAATTGTGTTTAGGGAATAACTTTTGAGATACGCATGTTAAAGTGATACTTACAGTTTTCACCATTGTGTTTCTCTGTCGAGACGCACCGAATGGTATATCGGATGATCATGACCTAGTTAGGTTATATTCGAAAATTGAGGTGTCCTGTGCTCAGGTCAAGGTCAGATCAAGTTCAAATTTTACATCAATCAACGTGTCTCGACGAGGGAAACACAATGTTGATAACCTTATGTGTATGAAGCGTAAGACAATATTTAAAGGTGTATATGAAAGTCGACATAATCATTGTATCTGTCAACATAGCAGTGTTTTCCCAGAATACCTCATAAGCTAAAAATTTACTCCCAAATCTGTGCGTTCTTTAGCTGAGGACATCTGCGAAAATTGTCGACACAAGAGGCTGTAGGAGTAGGTTAGCTATATTTTTGTATTTTTCAAGGACGTAAACCCATAGATTGTGTCACCTTATATAAACAGACTAGAACATCCATACCAGACTGGTTATTGATTCGACTCTGATTGAATCGATTGGAAAATTCAATCAAAATCCCTTGAATCAAAGAAGAATCGATTCACCACCGGATTTTGTGATTCATGAATCATGATTGAATCAAAACCCGCATAGAAACAAGGCTGATTGAATCCAAAAGACTGTGCAATGCTATTTCAATGGTGAGTCAAACGTGATTTGATCAACAACAAAAAATTGATTCTTTGAATCGGAATAATTTCTCAAAATGGATATCCATGAATCAAACGGTGACTGAATCATTCATATTCCAAAATGAATTGTGATTGAATCCTTCCAAAAAAGGTGAATAAATAACCAGTCTGATCCATATTGTGACTCATATCGGTATCCATGTCTGTGACTCATATCGGTATTACTTAGGTTTTGAGACACCATTATGAGTAGTACCAGTGGCGGTGGATCGTATTTGCGGATGGTGGCCAAAGAAACCCAGAGGGTCCCCTCGGCAAAAGGGCCTCTCCCACGGCCAAAGCCCCCCCCCCACCAAAAAAAAACAACGCGAAATGGTATCTCCTCGGATTTAGGCCACTATATTTTGCAGGGCCTCTAAATGATCGCAAAAAAGTCGGACAGGCCAATGTTGAAGTATCAGACCTTCTGAGGGCCCCCTCGTGGCCTACCGAGGGTCTCCCTCAGGCCGCCTTTGGGCCTTATATCGGCCTTAGAAGGCCCATCAGGCTGGCTGGGGGCATATCGGGGCCCTGGGTCATCGTTTCGGTCAAAAGGAAAAAATCGAAACAACTTCTTGGAGTATGGATTTTCTAGTCTCTTACAAATTTATAGGGGGAGGCAAAATCATATGTCCCCCCCAACTTCTTGAGTGTGCGGGCAGCTGCCTCCTCTACCCCCCCCCCCCCCCTCCCACCTTATCCGCCGCCACTGAGCAGTACTTAATGCTACTGGTCCTGTCCTGTGGGTGGCTTGCACTAATGAACACAAATTGCCAAGTGTCTAATAATGACTATAAAATCAATGATAATAATGTGACTTATGAGTTACAGGACATAGCAAGATGCCTTTTTGCGCCGTCGGGGGTGCAGCAACGACTGACATGCCAAAAAGTTGATCAAGATCAGACTGGTTATTGATTCAACCTTTTTGGAACGATTCAATAATAATTCATTTTGGAATCTGAATGATTCAATCCTCGTTCAATTCACGAGAAACAAATTGAGAATTGATTCTTTCCGAGTCAAAGAATCAAAACAAATATTTTAATCAATTCACGTTTGTTTCAACATTTAAATAGGTATATGTGGTGAATGTATGTCAAATCAATAAAAATGGAAACATGCATATATATGATCATTAAAACATTGTTACATCAATACTATTTCAGTATAAATGAATGTAGACACTGGAACTGTATGTATTTGCACAATTTATCAGTGTACTTGAATCGTTAAGAATCGTTAAATCTTTTGATTCTATCAGCCTTGATTTGATGCGGGTTTTGATTCAATCACGATTCATGATTCAAAAGATCTGATGGCGAATCAATAATTTTGTGATTCAAGGAATTTTGATTGAACGATTCCAATCGATTCAACCAGTGTCGAATCAATAACCAGTCTCATCAAGATCACGATTCAGATCCTATACCATTTCATAAATTTCCCGAAGATTCACCTATAAGAAAAGTATAGGGGGCGCTAGGGAGTCCCCCCCCCCCCCTTCCCCCTGAGCCCGGGTCGTGTCCATGTCGCGCCCACCAAGCGCGCGTAGGGCGCAACTTCTTGTATGTGCCCCCCCCCCCCCCCCGACCGAAAATATTGGATCCGCGCCTGTACTATGTCACGAGAAGGAATAGCAATGCCAAACAAATACAATATATTTGATGGGGTTTATGTCTCCCTAGGCAATCCATTGCGATACATTCACATTGTCCACGCCGGGTAATGGCATCGAAGATACACTTATCATCATTTCGAGCGGCGGTCGGCCAGGGCGGCCGTACCTAATCGTTGAACTTTGCGCAGATATAACAGCAAATATTGGTCTGATTGCATTTGTTCAGCGGCATCCGGCAGAGCGGTTGATTTGTGAAATATTACATATTACAAGTTTTGCAATCGACCGGCAAACAAAGAAACTAAGCGCGATCTAAGCTTCAGCCGCGCGCGCACTAATGTTGTGTACGGCGGCCGGCCGGCCGGCCGCGTCCCCCGCCTCCTACGTCACAGCGACTCCGGGGTCGCGGCTACTAGATTAGTGTTTGTCACCACTTTTTCGGCCGGAGTTGTACCTGGTTTGTACCTGGTTTATACAGCCTTGGGCTAGGCCAACAAATGCTCACTTAAAAACGTATGCCCTCGACCCACACAAACAGCATTTCAGCGTCATCGTTCAAAAACCAATGGAACTCACTCAATCTTAAATTATTAATTCTTAAACGGATTACGGCCTTGTCAATAATTACTTCCACAAATGCAAAAGGAATTCGCAGCCGCCGCTATCTCTGATCTACCATGACAATAATGCATAAATTCAAGGCCGTATAAGAGAGCTAGAGGGGATCTGGGGATTTTAGTGCCCCCATTAACATTTGCGTGACGTCACTGGTGCTCTGGTCCGACTCGCACGCGGCTCGGTGCGGTGCGAATATTTCGAACGGGATACGGATAGTTGCGCCTAAGGTACGATCCTATTTAAGATTGCGTTTACCGCGGATAATTATCCCTCCCTTAATTCATGCTAAGGGGAGACGGCCATACGCTGCTCCGGTCTGTGTAAGGGGCGACTGGCAAGACGGCCATACGCTGCACCGGTCTGACTGAGGGGTGAGACGGCATACGCTGACCCGGTCCGGCTGAGGGGCGAAACGGCCATACGCTGCGTCTGGCTGAGGGGTGAGACGGCCATACACTGCCCCGGTCTGGCTGAGTGGCGAGACGGCCATACGCTGCACCGGTCTGACTGAGGGGTGAGACGGCCTGGGCCATACGCTGCCCAGGTCCGGCTGAGAGGGAGGGGGAGGCGGCCATATGCTGCCCAGTGCCCGGTCCGGCTGAGGGGTGAGACGGCATACGCTTCCCCGGTCTGGCTGAGTGGTGAGACGGCCATACGCTGCCCCGGTCTGGCTGGGTGGTGAGACGGCTATACGCTGCCCCGGTCTGGCTGAGTGGTGAGACGGCCATACGCTGCACCAGTCCGGCTGAGGAGCGAGACGGCCTCACGCTGCCCCGGTCTGGCTGAGGGGCGAGAAATGACATTGACATTGTGTTGGCTTAATGTTCAAGATATGCTTAAAAATCAACTTTAAAAAGCAAAATATTTCAAAAGCATAGACTTGCAACCTAACTACCTAACATACTTATCTAACGGCGATGACCTCAAATTACCGCTCGTCAACACTCGTCAACACCCGTCAAAGGACCGCAAAACGCTCGAAAGCGCAGCTGCGGCGACGGGGCTGGCCACGACTGGACTAGAGCACCAGTGACGTCATCGCTAATGTTGAGTAGATCGGCAGTCGATACATTGGGAATTCCGGGATGACACCCTCTGGCATAAATTATAACTGTGCTCAATAAGACGTGGTGTGCTGTGTACAATAAGCTTGACCAATCACCGTTGAGCCCGCTAGAGCCAGCTCATCGCTGATTGGTCAAACTTACTGTACACACCGTGCGAATGCTAGTCTGAACACCACTATTCTCATGCGGGGCAGAAACAGCGGGGCGGACCGCAATCGCCAAGGCCACCAAGTTTGGCGAAATAGAGCCAAGTTCTTTGGGCTATAATGCTGTGACGTCATCAGTCAATCTGGTATAAACCTCCTATCTGGTATAAACCTTGGCGGTTCGTTCGAAAACTGCTCTAGAGCCGTTGAGGTAGAGTTTTGAGAAAAACGAACATTGGATCATATGATTTCTATATCCAAGCTACAATTCTGCTATCTCAGTTCAAAACCCCATGTTAAGGTCGACTATTCTCTTTTAAGGTCGCCGTCCACTGGCGCTCACCTAATGACCTACGGCCGAATTTGCGCGCCTAATTTCAGGACATTGTCCTACACGCCGTCTGGAAAGTCTGGAAAGTTCCAAGGAAGTGAGCAACAGTTGATTTGTGTCTGAGGAAAAATATAAAATATTACCCAGCGTCAGCTGAACACGCCTAATCGCGCTTTCGGTCGTTAGGCGACAGGTCGGCGCGTTTCCCATAGGCCATGTTAAAGGGATATTGCCACCTCCTGAAGATTTATAAAAAGCAACTTAAATGAATGGTGGGGATCAACAATCGTGTATGCTCAAGCTCAAACTTGCTCCTGCAGCACCTAAAGCAGGGTATCGGCAATTTTTGTCTGACTCCAAAACGTTGGTCCCAGCCATGGGCCCGGGAACGATTTTAAAGTTGGGGGGCGAAATTTTTTTTTGCGCAATCTTCTCACTTCTCATCTTGGTGCACCTTTTCGCTCTCACATTTTCCTCATTGGAAAACCGAAACAGTTCGAAAGCTCATCAAAAACCACTTTGAAACTGTTTTAACATGTTTTGGTTCAGGTCAATATTGAGGTCACCAGAAGACACCAAAGGTCAGATTTTCCAGTTTTAGGACGTTTCTCCAGAAACCCCCAAATATATCGGGAACTATGATAGTTAGGAACAAATGGAAGGAAGCAATCGAAAGCTCTTGAAATAATAAATCATATCGTGTCATCAAATGTTATCTCAGGTTAATAGTTTAGGCTCCATAGGTCATCAAATGTCAAAAGAGCTATTTTTGGCAAAACGTTCGGAAATAACTTTTTACCTAATAAAGATACGACAATAATTTTGACGCCATCATGTTTTTCTCGTCATAGCGCTTCGAATAACATTAATTTGGACCAATTTAGGTCAACTTAGAAATTTGATCTCGGGTAAAGATCAAGTGGCGACCCAAGTAGGTCATGTTGCATATTGGGAGACGTGTCTCGACGAGACAAACACATTGATGCCGATTTCACTTCTTTATCTTCATTCTATCTAGAGTTATTGACACAAAAAGTGTTGGTGACCTCTGCTGATCCTGTAGGGGTCACTGAACACAAATGTAACCTGGATCATCAATATGATATGCCTATGATAACAGGATCCAGAAGGAATTGGACTGATATCATGCGTATCCTCGGACAACGAAACATTTTAATATTTACCATTGACTTATAATGAGAGGTCACGAAAATAACCCGACCGGTGACCTTAAGTCACCGATATACAACATCTTAGATATTCTAAATGTAGGGATCTATGACCTGATGAAATCCTGTAAGTTTGAAACCTATCGGCCAAAAGCTGTGGCTGTGGTACGACCGCAAACGTATTTGGAGGTGTGGTCACGTGACCTGACCTGAGATGACCTGTGGTCAAGAATTGCACACAATGTGGGTAATTGATGCCCGAGCAGGTGTGCCAAAAAAGACGGCTCAAACGGCGGCGCTGTGCGCCGTACGCCGTTTTTGAAACGGCAAAAACGGCGCGCCGCCGTTTTTTCGCTATCCTCGAAAAACCTTAGGGGGGGGGGGGGGGGGGGGGCGTCTAAACGCCCCACCCCCGACACGGCGCGGGTTACCATAGAAATAAAAAAATATATACAAGTGGGGGTCATGCCATCCCCCCCGTTTCCTACTATGAACCGTATGCCTTTGTAAACCCGCCTGTCGTGTGATAAAATACTCGTACCTGACGCCTGACGTTTGTTTTTCTTGAAGAAGCCCACGAGTGTTGGCTGCACCGACCGCTTCATCACCGTATCACGGTAACCTACGACATTTACGATAACTCTTGCTTGCAATTGCCGCCCCATCGGCAGACAGAGAGGACAGCTAGAGGGCCGCACGCCAGTTTGACCGCATCCGTAACGTTGACGTGGGATAAACGTATAAACAAAATGCAGCAGATGTTTATCGCCGTCAGTGCGTTATTTTAACGACGACGCGCCAAGCAGACAACTGCTACCAAATGTATTGCTACCAACGTTTTCCATTATATCTCATAGGACACAATGGAAAAAGGAAAAGGAAGGAAAAGAAAGGTATACGATACTGCTGTAAAGGCAAAGCTATATAATAATAATTCTTATGACATGCTATAAAAGAAAACGGAAAAAATGAAAGTGACTTCCATATTTTATATAACTTTTTTTTGTATTAATATATAATAATAAATAATAATTTTATATAAGAGGCTTTCATATTTTATATAACTTTTTGTGAAGAAAATTGAAAAAGCTCATTTTTAGGGAAACTTCTGCTCACCAAAGTTGGGGGGGGGGGGGGGGGCAAGCGCCCCCGCTGCCCCCCCCCCTGTTCCCGGGCCCCTGGTCCCAGCTGTGCTCAGTACTATTCATGATGGCCGCTCTCATCCAGTTTGGCTGTGAAATTGGCGCCCGCCCAAAGCCTCCGAATTCGCCGAGACTTGACCTTGAAAAGTCTATGTGTTATAAGGTACTGGTCACAAATCTCCTTCGGTCCCAAAGTCGAACCATATCCATTCTTGCTGTTTTATTCATGTTTTATTATGAAGAGGCTATGTTTGTTGAAAATAAAATTAACTGTACACGCATTTTAATTTTAAAGTGCCCCAACAGAATGGTGATGTTGAGTTTGCAATATTAAAAAGCAAATCATAGTCCGCAAAGAAGTGATTATAAATAGTGATGAGGCGACTCCAATTTTCTGAATGTGTGCCAATCATGAGTGGTGCAAATGTGTTTTTTTTTTTAATCTAATGGGGGGAGTTTCGGGAACCAAATTTTACAGGTGAAATCACACGCTTAATCTACCGATACACACCAAAAACGCCATATTGGCCTGCGAGGTGGCAATATCCCTTTAAATTCAGCCGTTAGGCGAGTGCAGTGAACGACGACCTTTAAACAATTTGTCGGAATCGTTTGCAATTGTGCGTGCCGATTGCAGGCTGTAGCCTGCAACCAGGACGCACAATTTTAAACGATTCCGACAAATGGTCTCAGATATTAGCGATTATCTGACTCGCCACAATTACCATTACTTTTGCAGTGGCCTGTATCTATCTGAACTGGCAGCATCCATTGTAGCAGCTATTTAAACCGCGAGTTACTGGGGTATATTTCATAACGCGACTTACTGGGGGGGGGGGGGGGGGGGGGGGCTATTTTTAGCCCCCCCTCTGATCTCCGGAACTACTGGACCGAATGTAAAAATTCAAACGACATTCGATAGCCCTGGGAAATTTATCGAGGGAAACATAATATTGTTGACCTCGGGGTCACCGATTACGTCACAGGTCAGGTCAAGTACAAAATGTTTGACTGTGTCAAAAGGTCTCGATGGATGGAATTGTCGCGCAAAATTGCGATATTAAACGCATAAGCTGTCGATAAATCGGTATGATTCGTGTGTCTGACACTTCTAAGTACCTTTCTAAGCTGTTTATGACCTTGGGTCAGGTCAAGGTCATCCGAGGTCACGAGGTCAAACTGCAGATTACGGTCATTAGGCGTTGTAACACATGTTTATGGGTTTGTTTTTCGTCTAGAACGCGAAAAATGACCTTAGAACATTGTTTGTTCCGTATAAATAGAAGTAAAAAGCAAAAATGGAAATGCGTTTTTATGCATAGTAATGCTGTGAGAAGTGGCCGATTTGTGTCATTTAAAGGTCACAACTCGGTCATTTTTAAAGATATCGACTTGAAATTTGGTACACATATTCACCGCATACGTCTCGATCGCATATATTCCGGTTTTTGGATAACTCTGATTTCTTCTTGAAAATTTTGTAAAAACAAAACAAAATGTATTTCTCAAAATTTTGAATTTCACAAAATCTCAAAAATCCGAGATAAGTTTGATAGCCCGGTCTATTGTCAGTAATTTTATTCAAAACAATTTAGTTTATCTCAAATATCGTACCTTTGACAGCGTTTTCCGCAAATCATTATTTTGCAACAAAAACCGAACATGACGTCACTCTGACGTCATTCCCGGTTGACCTATCATAGCCTCATATTTTTCCTTTTGCCAACATGTGTAGAATTGATGTGGGAGAAGGTACTGCAAGTTTGGTGATGATACCTGTGTTTGTTTAGGAGTTATTGCAAAATAACGGGAGGGGAAGGGGGGCAAAAAATAGCCCCCAGTAACTCGCGGGTTAACCCTCGCCCGTGCAGCGTCCGATACCTACGTGACCGTGCAAGGAGAGGGGAAGCCCCCTGGCGTTTCGCCCCTAATTGAGCTAGAGCTTCGATTAAAAAACGAACGTGTTGCTTGTGATGAGAGGAAGCCGTTGATACCATATTTTAAGGTCCTGAGTCATTAGGTGACCTCTGAGGTCATGTTAATGACCCGGATGTTATCCAAATCGTGCATGTGTAGAAATATAATTATAATAGAGCTAAAATCGTGAATGAACATATCATTATGCAACATGGGTACCAAATTTGACATCAGCGTCACACAATGTCCTAAAATCTACCAGAATCCAAAAAGGTCATCTCAGGTCATCGGAGGTCAGTGACCTCGGTTGACCTGTGAAAGAGCATGACCCCAGTGGAACACATATTATGTAAAATGGAAGCCAAATTTGAAATCAGCGTCACAAAATGTCCTAGAAACTGCCAGAGGCCAAAAAAGTCATCTCAGGTCACCGGAGGTCAGTGACCTCTGAAAAGGTCAACCGAGGTCACGATCTGAGTGGAAACCATAAATGTCACCTGGTAACACCTGCGCATACAGATGCACCGGAGACATCTCATGGCTCTGGCAAATCTCGTCTGCCACTGTGCCCGAAGCACTACTCTCACATAGACTGGCGTTTATTGACTACACTCGGCGGCACAATACACACACATTCCCACGCCTCGTCCAGCCCCCTCCCAGGTACACATCCGTCCCCCCCCCCCTACACCGCCGCCGGATGCAGCCTGTGACGTCACTCCGGTGGCTTTGCCAGGCGACGGGCGGCGTGGGCTCTACGAGTGCTAGCTGTCTCTAGAAGCTTCTATTGGGGATACGTGGCAAGATTGCGGGACAAAGGTGTACAGTGTCTAACAGCGTCCCGAGGCAAGGCCTTAGCTATGTCGCACATCGGTCACGAGGTGGATACATATGGCCATCTTGGCGAGCTTGGTGCTTTCGATTTGGCGTGCCACTTTACACAACACGCTCTGACTTCCGGCTGGGATATATGCTATAGATGTGGATATTACATGGTAGGATAGTGAAAGCGGAACAATTAAAGCTGACTTTGTTCACATGCTGTCTTTACATTGTTCACATGATGTCACAATATGCTGTCTTACACATGCTCTCTCACATGCTCTCTGGGAGTTAACGGACACTCCCGAGGACTGTCAATAACACAGGAATGCGCTCATCACTGAAATAGATAACATGACAAAATAAATACATACATAGCGGCGGCGATATGACTATTGACTAGGTGCAGCAAGACAGTTATACCACAGACTAGCAGTTGGTGCAGCTTCCAGTCATCATGCCCGCGGCTCTTACAAAGCCTGGCTGGGGTGAAAATAATACGTAATAGCTCACACGAAACTGGTGTGCTTCTATACTGGCCGGCTTTGAAAATCAACATAGCAATAGCCACAAGGTCCAGCGTCCAACGGACAGTAAGCTCGCCACTAATCACCATTCGACATGATCCAAGCCTCTTTACCAACCACCTATCACTACAGCAGAACAAGAAAATCATCAACGACGAGTAAGTAGCCAAAGCAAGCTCTCTGTGATTCAAAATGCCTTTACACACTATGTGCGACGGTGCAGCTTAAATGTACGTACAGACAGAATATACCAACATACGGACACACAGCAAAATAACTCTCAGCGAGCCATAGCACATCATAAAAGTAGAAAATTGCGCTAACATTGACTAACCAAGGGACCGAATACAGACTCTCTAACACATCACATTGACTTGACAGCGAATTCGAACACCTTTCTCGGCCGCCTTGGATATAGATCGCCTGGATATAACATACAGACGGCTCAGCGCACAGACCAGATCCAAACGTGGTCACATTGTCCATGACCGGTATGTCAGGCTGTGTTGCATATCATTTGTTCACAGTAGCTCCACTGGCAGCGTCCATTCGCGAGCCTAGATTAGCTAGACCAACAGAGCAACAGCCCCAGTTCAGACCTTACCAGTGCGGAATGCAAGAAGAGCGCTCTGCAAGCCAGCGGGAAATCATCCCCCTTCCCTTCAGCCAGCGGGGTATCCTTCCCCTTCCCTTCAGCCAGCGGGGTATACTCCCCCTTCCCTTCAGCAAGCGGGGTATCCTTCCCCTTCCCTTCAGCAAGCGAGGAATGTAACCGTGTACCGCACACAGACCCAGGCACACACCGCTATGGACTATATATGGACACCGTCGACTGCGTCAGCTGACCACAGCACGGAACATGCCGCCGCAGATCACACTGCCATCTATCCGACGCCCGGAGAACTAACGGTGGATAGGAGCGGGTGGATATCTCGTCAGCACAAAGCACAGCGGCGGCTACGCAGCACAGCACTACACAACACTACACGGGCCCCACGCGGGACTACACGGGCGGGCACCACACGACACTACACGGAGACTACACGGGCACCACACGAGCGGGCACCACACGGGCACTACGCTGAATACTACGCTAGACACTACAGATACTCCAATGGACCCTACGCCGGACACTGCACTGCACTAGCGGAGACCGGACAATGCAACGCGAAATGTCTGTCGTCGCCCTCTGTTTCAGCTCCCCCTCATTGGCTAACGCCTGGTCTCCGGCGATTGTGGTTGGCTAACCGTCAGGTGGACACCAATGCTGATTGGCTACTGGCAGCAGCCCTTACATCACATCGGTCACCGCCGGGAGAGCTACTACATCTTATCAGTGGGCGAATCAGCGAATCAGCTGAATGTACGTTATCAGCTAGTATTGAAGCGGATGCCAGCTGATCCTGGCAGCTGATCCTGGCAGCTGATTGGTCGCCGCCAGCTGATCCTGGCAGCTGATTGGTTGCCGTCAGATGACCGTGTAAGCTGATTGCCTAGGGGGGCCGCAGCAGATCGAAGCAGCGTTGACAGACGCGGACCGGCTTCAGGATTCTCAGACGAATGATTTCCGACTCGTGGTGGCTACATCTGTGGCAGGTCAGGGATCAGAAGTCAGATGTCTGAGGTCAGAGGTCAGATGTCAGGTGTCAGGTGTCAGAGGTCAGGGATCAGAGGTCAGATGTCTGACGGCCAGAGGTAACGTGCCAGATGTCACAGGTCCCATATCCGGGGACAGAGGTCATGTGTCAGAGGTCAGAGGCCAGATGTCAGAGGTCAGATGTCAGAGGTCAGATGTCAGAGGTCAGATGTCAGAGGTCAGATGTCAGATGTCAGGTGTCAGGGGTCAGGGGTCAGGGGGTCAGGTGTCAGAGGTCACAGGTCCGATATCTGGGGACAGAGGTCATGTGCCAGAGGTCAGATGTCAGATGTCAGAGGTCAGATGTCAGAGGTCAGATGTCAGAGGTCAGATGTCAGATGTCAGAGGTCAGATGTCAGAGGTCAGATGTCAGAGGTCAGGAGTCGGGTGGGAGAACCTTGGACCTCGAACCTTTCCATTTTATTGCATTGGGAGATCTTTGCGAAGATACATCTACACGATTCCCAACCGAACATAGCACGAGACCTCAGCTCTAGTAACGCCACACCACGACGAGCACTTATCAATAATCATGCACTACCCTGCCGTTAGCAATGCACAAAACAAAGCCAGACCGTAACGGAATAAGCAGCTCGCAAAGCAACGGCGAACAAACGAATCATCCTGTAAAATAGCCTGTACTTTCACAGTCGATATTCGTCGGGTATAACCCACAGCAGGTTACAATAAGAAGGCTCAACCCAAGTTAGTACCGGCAGTGCCGTTAAGTTACAATAAGAAGGCTCAACCCAAGTTAGTACCGGTTGTACCGTTAAGTTACAATAAGAAGGCTCAACCCAAGTTAGTACCGGTAGTGCCGTTAAGTTACAATAAGAAGGCTCAACCCAAGTTAGTACCGGTTGTACCGTTAAGTTACAATAAGAAGGCTCAACCCAAGTTAGTACCGGTAGTGCCGTTAAGTTACAATAAGAAGGCTCAATCCGTTAGTACCGGATACTAAGCAGAGGAGAAGCCGGCTTTAGCCATCGCCTACTAAGCGTAGTTATTGTTACCCTCCCGTCCCGTACTTAGCGCAGAAGACCTCGCCACAGTTTCGGCAGTGGTGCTTCCGTTCGGTGACTGAGAATTTGACCGAGCACAGGGCGCAGGCCAGGGCAGAGTCATCCCGTCTCCAGTGGTCAGAGGGCCCTGCTGAACGGCAGCCGACGTCACCCACCGCGTCAGTGACGTCACGTACACCCCGTGACGTCACTCGGCACACTGTGACGTCACACAGCTGAGTGTGAAGTCATGGAAAGCTAGCCCGATGTGATGGGAGGGCATAAAGCGGTCTCTGGCGTTACCAGTTATTACCAGTTAACCCGATACATTTCGGACACGAGGGCAGGAGCTGTGCTCGGCTCAGATGATCGTTTTGGTACGGTCGTTCGACACTATGAGTGAGTTTTTCTTACTTTTTCTTACTCTGACCAGCATTGTGACTCGCTACCGGACCAAAAAACAAACAAGGATGATTCAAATTTGTTTCAAACTCACAGGACAATTACTCAAGATTACGTTCAAGCCGAGTACGCAAGCCTTCTCATTTCCGATTCCAGCCGACCAAAATACTCAACTCATCTATCGGATACAATCCAACCATTTTAAATGTCTTCCCGACTTTGACTCTCACTCAATGTGATTTCCGTCCAAATTGACTCAGATGCGACTCACAACTGCGAGTCGAGCACAGCCCCGCCCGGCGGCACCCCGTCGCGAACCAAACATGACGACAGCAAGCAGCAGCCACAACTGAACAGATGCCACCAAACGAAACAGCAGCGACAACAGGCACATTCTCAGCATGACGACGAGCGGTGAAAGAGGCGACAGGTTCATAGATATGTCGGTAAGGAGGCGGGACCAGGGGCGGGGTCCTACGCTAAGAGGCCGGAGAACCTCTCAGCGTCGGACGAGGGATGGGGTGCAGCAACAGAAGAAGAAGAAGAAGAAGAAGAAGAAGAAGAAGAAGAAGAAGATGAAGATGAAGATGAAGATGAAGATGAAGATGAAGATGAAGATGAAGAAGATGAAGATGAAGAGGAAGAAGAAGACGGGACAGGAACATGACGTAGTGAAGAAAGGGACGTGGTATTCCACTTGTATGGAGGTTGGGCCAGGAGCAGGGAGGGCCGTGGGGTGAGGTAGGTTAGAAAGGATGGCATGAGAAAGGTAGCATGGGCAGAAAGGGGCGGTGTTCAAATCACATGAAACTCGCCTAGATGGAAGCTGGGACATATTGATATTGAAGGACGTGAAGGAGAAAGGGTATGGTGAGGAGGAGGCGGGGTTTAACCCACCAGCATGAAGGTGAAAGTATCGTCAGGAGAGAGGGATGGGATGTGAGGAGGAGGTGTCTGGGTTGGCCCACCTGCCGAGTCGGAGACGTTCCAGGCCCAGACGCGGCCCCGCGAGACAGGAGAGAAGGATGGGATGTGAGGAGGTGTCTGGGTTGGCCCACCTGCCGAGTCGGAGACGTTCCAGGCCCAGACGCGGCCTCGCGAGACAGGAGAGAAGGATGGGATGTGAGGAGGTGTCTGGGTTGGCCCACCTGCCGAGTCGGAGACGTGTCCAGGCGGCCCAGATGCGCCCCGCGAGACAGGAGAGAAGGATGGGATGTGAGGAGGAGGTGTCTGGGTTGGCCCACCTGCCGAGTCGGAGACGTTCCAGGCCCAGACGCGGCCCCGCGAGACAGGAGAGAAGGATGGGATGTGAGGAGGAGGTGTCTGGGTTGGCCCACCTGCCGAGTCGGAGACGTTCCAGGCCCCGACGCGGCCCCGCGAGACAGGAGAGAAGGATGGGATGTGAGGAGGAGGTGTCTGGGTTGGCCCACCTGCCGAGTCGGAGACGTTCCAGGCCCCGACGCGGCCCCGCGAGACAGGAGAGAAGGATGGGATGTGAGGAGGAGGTGTCTGGGTTGGCCCACCTGCCGAGTCGGAGACGTTCCAGGCCCAGACGCGGCCCCGCGAGTCGCCCACGTAAACCGTGCGGTGGTCTCTGTCGGAGCGGCAGAACAGACACGGTCAGACGGCGAACATCCCGAGTCGGAGCGGCAGAACAGACACGGTCAGACGGCGAACATCCCGAGTCGGAGCGGCAGAACAGACACGGTCAGACGGCGAACATCCCGAGTCGGAGCGGCAGAACAGACACGGTCAGACGGCGAACATCCCGAGTCGGAGCGGCAGAACAGACACGGTCAGACGGCGAACATCCCGAGTCGGAGCGGCAGAACAGACACGGTCAGACGGCGAACATCCCGAGTCGGAGCGGCGGCACAGACACGGTCAGACGGCGAACATCCCGAGTCGGAGCGGCAGAACAGACACGGTCAGACGGCGAACATCCCGAGTCGGAGCGGCAGAACAGACACGGTCAGACGGCGAACATCCCGAGTCGGAGCGGCAGAACAGACACGGTCAGACGGCGAACATCCCGAGTCGGAGCGGCAGAACAGACACGGTCAGACGGCGAACATCCCGAGTCGGAGCGGCAGAACAGACACGGTCAGACGGCGAACATCCCGAGTCAAAACACTTCTTCAACGACACTTCATAAGACATTGCACGCATCAAACAATCTTCCACCTTCAATAGCATATTTCACGAAGTATTTACGCTAATTAGGTCTGTGCAACCAAATCAATTTCGTTTTGAGATCTGGTGAATCATAAGGTCTTACGAAATAAACAAAATTCCCACAAGAGTATAATACAATTTAATTTCAAATTCTTGAATATTTTTCAACACTGTTTTGAGAGACATGATAATAATCAGAATTGATAACTTATTGATAACAGAATTGATTGACTCTCATATTGCCAAAAAAGATGTTTATATATATATATATATATATATATATATATATATATATATATATATATATATATATATATATATATATATATATATATATATATATATATATATATATATATATATATATATATATATATATATATATATAAACACAACATTCAACCAGCTAGCAGAAATATTAGTAAAATACATTGCTTTTAAGTGTAAAAGTCGTAAAGTTTCACTATAGGGTCACACAAGGTTACACAATACAAATTACATAATATCACTCGTAGATTTATTAAGCTGTATATATTACTCTAAGCTATCAGGTTCATATAAGATAAGATAAAACAAGACAAAATAAGATCACCAAACACCCAGGCTCAGATATCAGGAACTCTCAGATAATAGGCCATGATGAGGTTTGAGTATTAAGAGTGGGTTTCAGATCACGTATGTACATGGATTCCCATATCTTTCGATCTGGGCCGTCTTTGGACATATGTAAAATTTGGATGGAGACGTTGCTGATATTTAGCTGCACGCCTGGGCACGCTTCGGTCTTCATCAAACAAAACACCCAGGCGTGCAGCTAAACAGCAGCAACGTCTCCATCCAAATTTTACATATGTCCAAAGACGGCCCAGATCGAAAGATATGGGAATCCATGTACATACGTGATCTGAAACCCACTCTAAACACTCAAACCTCATCATGGCCTATTATCTGAGAGTTCCTGATATCTGAGCCTGGCTGTTTGGTGATCTTATTTTGTCTTATTTTATCTTATCTTATATGAACCTGATAGGTTATAGTAATATATACAGCTTAATAAATCTACGAGTGATATTGTGTAATTTGTATTGTGTAACCTTGTGTGACCCTATAGTGAAACTTTACGACTTTCACACTTAAAGGCAATGTATATTACTAATATTTCTGCTAGCTGGTTGAATGTTGTGTCTCATAATTATATTTAGTAATGTAAACATATTTGTTTCTTAAGGCGGGGAGGATATATATATATATATATATATATATATATATATATATATATATATATATATATATATATATATATATATATATATATATATATATATATATATATATATATATATATATATATATATATATATATATATATATATATATATATATATATATATATATATATATATATATATATATATATATATATATATATATATATATATATATATATATATATATATATATATATATATATATATATATATATATATATATATATATATATATATATATATATATATATATATATATATATATATATATATATATATATATATATATATATATATATATATATATATATATATATATATATATATATATATATATATATATATATATATATATATATATATATATATATATATATATATATATATATATATATATATATATATATATATATATATATATATATATATATATATATATATATATATATATGTCTGTATATGAATGTGTCTGTATATGAATGTGTCTGTGTCTGTGTCTGTGTCTGTGTCTGTGTATATGTATGTATTTATGTATATATTGTGCTTGCAGATTGTATATACTGTATATGTGGTAAGAGGCTGTATGCGCGTGTATAGGTGGTTATGCTGTATATCGGTACGTTACTTTTATTATTTGTATATGTATCAGCTTACAGTCCATGTGATACGGGAAAACAAGTATTCATTGTCATGTAATAACATGTGAATGTGTAACCTATTTTACCGGAAGTACGCGTGTGCCCAAATGCATGTTACTGTATATTGGAATTCGTATGTTTTTTTGCTAAATGTTTGAGACAAAAAATACAAATAATGGCTGATGAAGGCGCAAGCCGAAAGCTTCCGATCTTGTGTTTCATTGACTAAAACATTTTTTTTGGCAATATGAGAGTTAGGTTATCAATTCTGATTAATTTCAAATTGATAAATAACCTTGCGTCCTCTAAATTAGCATTCCCATAGCACATTCATCAAGTCAGCAAAGGACACTACGGCTTCATGAGCCCACAGTTGTTGATGATGATGATGATTAGTGCTTTAGGGCGCCTCAACTACTTGGATATAAGGCGCCCAGAAGCCTACAGTTGCCCACAGTTGCCTACAGTTGCTTACAGTTGCCCACAGTTGCCCAAAGTTGCACACAGTTGCCTACAGTTGCCCACAGTTGCCTATAGTTGCCCACAGTGTGCACTTAATAGGCTGCAGGCTGCAGCTCAAGAACGTTACGCGGGCTCAAAAGTCACACACCAAACAGGACGACAATGCGCCATCAGAACTATTCTCCTTGAGAAACTCAGCACGGAGAACTTACTTGGACACGGCCAGTGCGGTGACGCTGGCTGGCTCGGCGTTATCGCGGCGGTCATAGGCCGTGTGCATCGTCAGCTTACTGCGGAACACCAGCTGGCACTGCCACCGGAACCCTGGACACACACAGACACACATACATATAGTGTTACTGACGCGATACCTAGTACTTCGTCAAAACCATCTTTACCTTCCACACTTCAACACTGACATTGCTAAATAACAGGCGAATATCCTCAATTCCGTTTTGTGGCTAGTATCAGCGTCAGTTATCACCGATGCCTCTATACCCGACCCTCGCCACTGACTGCTAACCCCGCCTCCCTACCCGACCCTCGCCACTGACTGCTAACCCCGCCTCTCTACCCGACCCTCGCCACTGACTGCTAACCCCGCCTCTCTACCCGACCCTCGCCACTGACTGCTAACCCCGCCTCCCTACCCGACCCTCGCCACTGACTGCTAACCCCGCCTCCCTACCCGACCCTCGCCACTGACTGCTAACCCCGCCTCTCTACCCGACCCTAACCCCGCCTCCCTACCCGGCCCTCGCCACTGACTGCTAACCCCGCCTCTCTACCCGACCCTAACCCCGCCTCCCTACCCGACCCTCGCCACTGACTGCTAACCCCGCCTCTCTACCCGACCCTCGCCACTGACTGCTAACCCCGCCTCTCTACCCGACCCTCGCCACTGACTGCTAACCCCGCCTCTACCCGACCCTCGCCACTGACTGCTAACCCCGCCTCTTTACCCGACCCTCGCCACTGACTGCTAACCCCGCCTCTCTACCCGACCCTCGCCACTGACTGCTAACCCCGCCTCTACCCGACCCTCGCCACTGACTGTTAACCCCGCCTCCCTACCCGACCCTCGCTACGGACTGCTAACCCCGCCTCTCTACCCGACCCTCGCCACTGACTGTTAACCCCGCCTCTCTACCCGACCCTCGCCACTGACTGCTAACCCCGCCTCTCTACCCGACCCTCGCCACTGACTGCTAACTCTCCCTCTCTACCCGACCCTCGCCACTGACTGCTAACCCCGCCTCTCTACCCGACCCTCGCCACTGACTGCTAACCCCGCCTCCCTACCCGACTCTCGCCACTGACTGCTAACCCCGCCTCTCTACCCGACCCTCGCCACTGACTGCTAACCCCGCCCCTCTACCCGACCCTCGCCACTGACTGGTAACCCCGCCTCTCTACCCGACCCTCGCCACTGACTGTTAACCCCGCCTCTCTACCCGACCCTCGCCACTGACTGCTAACCCCGCCTCTCTACCCGACCCTCGCCACTGACTGCTAACCCCGCCTCTCTACCCGACCCTCGCCACTGACTGCTAACCCCGCCTCTCTACCCGACCCTCGCCACTGACTGCTAACCCAGCCTCTCTACCCGACCCTCGCCACTGACTGTTAACCCCGCCTCTCTACCCGACCCTCGCCACTGACTGCTAACCCCGCCTGTCTACCCGACCCTCGCCACTGACTGCTAACCCCGCCTCTCTACCCGACCCTAACCCCGCCTCTCTACCCGACCCTAACCCCGCCTCTCTACCCGACCCTCGCCACTGACTGTTAACCCCGCCTATCTACCCGACCCTCGCCACTGACTGCTAACCCCGCCTCTCTACCCGACCCTCGCCACTGACTGTTAACCCCGCCTCTCTACCCGACCCCCGCCACTGACTGATAACCCCGCCTCTCTACCCGACCCTCGCCACTGACCGCTAACCCCGCCTATCTACCCGACCCTCGCTACGGACTGCTAACCCCACCTCTCTACCCGACCCTCTCCACTGACTGCTAACCCCGCCTCTCTACCCGACCCTCGCCACCGACTGCTAACCCCACCTCTCTACCCGACCCTCGCCACTGACTGCTAACCCCGCCTCTCTACCCGACCCTCGCCACTGACTGGTAACCCCGCCTCTCTACCCGACCCTCGCCACTGACTGGTAACCCCGCCTATCTACCCGACCCTCGCCACTGACTGTTAACCCCGCCTCTCTACCCGACCCTCGCCACTGACTGCTAACCCCGCCTATCTAACCGACCCTCGCCACTGACTGATAACCCCGCCTATCTAACCGAACCTCGCCACTGACTGCTAACCCCGCCTCTCTACCCGACCCTCGCCACTGACTGCTAACCCCACCTCTCTATCCGACCCTCGCCACTGACTGCTAACCCCGCCTCTCTACCCGACCCTAACCCCGCCTCTCTACCCGACCCTAACCCCGCCTCTCTACCCGACCCTAACCCCGCCTCTCTACCCGACCACCCGACCCTCGCCACTGACTGCTAACCCCGCCTCTCTACCCGACCCTCGCCACTGACTGCTAACCCCACCTCTCTACCCGAGCCTCGCCACTGACTGCTAACCCCGCCTATCTACCCGACCCTCGCCACTGACTGCTAACCCCGCCTATCTAACCGACCCTCGCCACTGACTGCTAACCCCGCCTATCTAACCGACCCTCGCCACTGACTGGTAACCCCGCCTCTCTACCCGACCTTCGCTACGGACTGCTAACCCCGCCTCTCTACCCGACCCTCGCCACTGACTGCTAACCCCGCCTATCTAACCGATCCTCGCCACTGACTGGTAACCCCGCCTCTCTACCCGACCCTCGCTACGGACTGCTAACCCCGCCTCTCTACCCGACCCTCGCCACTGACTGCTAACCCCGCCTCTCTACCCGACCCTCGCCACTGACTGCTAACCCCGCCTCTCTACCCGACCCTCGCCACTGACTGTTAACCCCGCCTCTCTACCCGACCCTCGCCACTGGCTGGTAACCCCGCCTCTACCCGACCCTCGCCACTGACTGCTAACCCCGCCTATCTACCCGACCCTCGCCACTGACTGCTAACCCCGCCTCTCTACCCGACCCTCGCCACTGACAGTTAACCCCGCCTCTCTACCCGACCCTCGCTACGGACTGCTAACCCCGCCTCTCTACCCGACCCTCGCCACTGACTGCTAACCCCGCCTATCTAACCGGCCCTCGCCACTGACTGGTAACCCCGCCTCTCTACCCGACCCACGCTACGGACTGCTAACCCCGCCTCTCTACCCCACACTCGCCACTGACTGCTAACCCCGCCTCTCTACCCGACCCTCGCCACTGACTGCTAACCCCGCCTCTCTACCCGACCCTCGCCACTGACTGCTAACCCCGCCTCTCTACCCGACCCTCGCCACTGACTGTTAACCCCGCCTCTCTACCCGACCCTCGCCACTGACTGGTAACCCCGCCTCTCTACCCGACCCTCGCCACTGACTGCTAACCCCGCCTATCTACCCGACCCTCGCCACTGACTGCTAACCCCGCCTCTCTACCCGACCCTCGCCACTGACTGCTAACCCCGCCTCTCTACCCGACCCTCGCCACTGACTGCTAACCCTCCCTCTCTACCCGACCCCCGCCTCTCTACCCGACCCTCGCCACTGACTGCTAACCCCGCCTCTCTACCCGACCCTCGCCACTGACTGCTAACCCCGCCTCTCTACCCGACCCTCGCCACTGACTGCTAACCCTCCCTCTCTACCCGACCCTCCCCCCTCTACCCGACCCTCGCCACTGACTGCTTTTTTATTGGGGTTTAGGGGCGCTCCGACAACGAAGGTCACATGGCGCCCAAAACCCCGCCTCTACCCGACCCTCGTCACTGACTGCTAACCCCGCCTCTCTATCCGACCCTCGCCGCTGACTGCTAACCCCGCCTCTCTACCCGACCCTCGCCACTGACTGCTAACCCCGCCTATCTACCCGACCCTCGCCACTGACTGCTAACCCCGCCTATCTACCCGACCCTCGCCACTCACTGCTAACCCTATCTACGCGCTAACACCAGCTAACTCCATATGACACCATCCCATCACTGGTTAACTTCATATGACAACATCCCATCACTGGTTAACTCCATCTGACACCATCCCATCACTGGTTTAATCCATCTGACACCATCCCATCACTGGTTAACTCCATCTGACACCATCCCATCACTGGTTACCATCTGACACCATCCCATCACTGGTTAACTCCATCTGACACCATCCCATCACTGGTTAACTCCATCTGACACCATCCCATCACTGGTTACCATCTGACACCATCCCATCACTGGTTAACTCCATCTGACACTATCTCATCACTGGTTAACTCCATCTGACACCATCCCATCACTGGTTAACTCCATCTGACACCATCCCATCACTGGTTACCATCTGACACCATCCCATCACTGGTTAACTCCATCTGACACCATCCCATCACTGGTTAACTCCATCTGACACCATCCCATCACTGGTTAACTCCATCTGACACTATCCCATCACTGGTTAACTCCATCTGACACCATCCCATCACTGGTTACCATCTGACACCATCCCATCACTGGTTAACTCCATCTGACACTATCTCATCACTGGTTAACTCCATCTGACACCATCCCATCACTGGTTAACTCCATCTGACACCATCCCATCACTGGTTAACTCCATCTGACACTATCCCATCACTGGTTAACTCCATCTGACACCATCCCATCACTGGTTAACTCCATCTGACACCATCCCATCACTGGTTAACTCCATCTGACACCATCCCATCACTGGTTAACTCCATATGACACCATCCCATCACTGGTTAACTCCATATGACAATATCCCACCACTGGTTTTAACTCCATATGACCTGCTGCCCCCATCAGATCCCACCCCATCGCCATCCCGCATCATCCCCCCCCCCCCCCATCCACCCCTACATGACTCCGCCTGACCCTCCTCGCCATCTAACCTCATCTCATCATCACATCCCCACCCTCCTCCTCTTTCCTCCTCTCACCGTACGCAGCAGCCTCCTCCTCTCACCGTCACGCAGCAGCCTCCTCCTCTCACCGTCACGCAGCAGCTTCCTCCTCTCACCGTCACGCAGCAGCCTCCTCCTCCTCTCACCGTCACGCAGCAGCCTCCTCCTTTCACCGTCACGCAGCCTCCTCCTCTCTCCTCCCCTCACCGTCACGCAGCAGCCTCCCCCTCTCACCGTCACGCAGCAGCCTCCTCCTCTCACCGTCACGCAGCCTCCTCCTCTCACCGTCACGCAGCAGCCTCCTCCTCTCACCTTCACGCAGCAGCCTCCCCTCTCACCGTCACGCAGCAGCCTCCTCCTCTCACCGTCACGCAGCCTCCTCCTCTCTCCTCCTCTCACCATCACGCAGCAGCCTCCCCCTCTCACCGTCACACAGCAGCCTCCTCCTCTCACCGTCACACAGCAGCCTCCTCCTCTCACCGTCACACAGCAGCCTCCTCCTCTCACCGTCACACAGCAGCCGCCTCCTCTCTCCGTCACACAGCAGCCTCCTCATCTCTCCCCCTCTCACCGTTACGCAGCAGCCTCCTCCTCTCACCGTTACGCAGCAGCCTCCTCCTCTCACCGTCACGCATCAGCCTCCTCCTCCCACCGTCACGCAGCAGCCTCCTCCTCTCACCGTCACGCATCAGCCTCCCCCTCTCACCGTCACACAGCAGCCTCCTCATCTCTCCCCTCTCACCGTCACGCAGCAGCCTCCTCCTCTCTCCCTCTCACCGTCACGCAACAGCCTCCCCTCTCACCGTCACGCAACAGCCTCCCCTCTCACCGTCACACAGCAGCCTCCTCTCACCGTCACACAGCAGCCTCCTCATCTCTCCCCTCTCACCGTCACGCAGCAGCCTCCTCCTCTCACCATCACGCATCAGCCTCCCCCTCTCACCGTCACGCAACAGCCTCCCCTCTCACCGTCACGCAGCAGCCTCCCCTCTCACCGTCACGCAACAGCCTCCCCTCTCACCGTCACGCAGCAGCCTCCTCCTCCCACCGTCACGCAGCAGCCTCCTTCTCTCACCGTCACGCAGCAGCCTCCCCCTCTCACCGTCACGCAGCAGCCTCCTCCTCTCACCGTCACGCAGCAGCCTCCTCCTCTCACCGTCACGCAGCAGCCTCCTCCTCTCTCCCTCTCACCGTCACGCAGCAGCCTCCTCTTCTCTCCCTCTCACCGTCACTCAGCAGCCTCCTCCTCCCACCGTAACGCAGCAGCCTCCTCCTCTCTCCTCCACTCACCGTCACGCAGCAGCCTCCTCCTCTCACCGTCACACAGCAGACTCCTCTCTCCCCCTCTCACCGTCACGCAGCAGCCTCCTCCTCTCACCGTCACGCAGCAGCCTCCTCCTCTCACCGTCACGCAGCCTCCTCCTCTCACCGTCACGGAGCAGCCTCCTCCTCTCTCCCCCTCTCACCGTCACGCAGCAGCCTCCTCTCACCGTCACGCAGCAGCCTCCCCCTCTCACCGTCACGCAGCAGCCTCCTCCTCTCACCGTCACGCAGCAGCTTCCTCCTCTCACCGTCACGCAGCAGCATCCTCCTCTCACCGTCACGCAGCAGCCTCATCTCACCGTCACGCAGCAGCCTCCTCCTCTCACCGTCATGCAGCAGCATCCTCCTCTCACCGTCACGCATCAGCCTCCTCCTCTCACCGTCACACAGCAGACTCCTCTCTCCCCCTCTCACCGTCACGCAGCAGCCTCCTCTCACCGTCACGCAGCAGCCTCCTCCTCTCACCGTCACGCAGCAGCCTCCCCCTCTCACCGTCACGCAGCAGCCTCCCCCTCTCACCGTCACACAGCAGACTCCTCCTCTCTCCCCCTCTCACCGTCACGCAGCAGCCTCCTCCTCTCACCGTCACGCAGCAGCCTCCTCCTCTCACCGTCACGCAGCAGCCTCCTCTCTCCCACCGTCACGCAGCAGCCTCCTCCTCTCTCCCTCTCACCGTCACGCAGCACCCTCCTCCTCTCACCGTCACGCAGCAGCCTCCCCCTCTCACCGTCACGCAGCAGCCTCCCCCTATCACCGTCACGCAGCTGCCTCCCCCTCTCTCCTCCTCTCACCGTCACGCAGCAGCCTCCTCCTCTCACCGTCACGCAGCAGCCTCCTACTCTCACCGTCACGCAGCAGCCTCCTCTCTCCCACCGTCACGCAGCAGCCTCCTCCTCTCTCCCTCTCACCGTCACGCAGCACCCTCCTCCTCTCACCGTCACGCAGCAGCCTCCCCCTCTCACCGTCACGCAGCAGCCTCGCCCTCTCACCGTCACGCAGCTGCCTCCCCCTCTCTCCGTCACGCAGCAGCCTCCTCCTCTCTCCCCCTCTCACCGTCACGCAGCAGCCTCCTCCTCTCTCCCTCTCACCGTCACGCAGCAGCCTCCTCTCTCCCCCTCTCACCGTCACGCAGCAGCCTCCTCCTCTCCCCGTCACGCAGCAGCCTCCTCCTCTCCCCCTCTCACCGTCACGCAGCAGCCTCCTCCTGTCACCGTCACGCAGCAGCCTCCTCCTCTCACCGTCACGCATCAGCCTCCTCCTCTCACCGTCACGCAGCAGCCTCCTCCTCTCCCCCTCTCACCGTCACGCAGCAGCCTTCTCCTCTCCCCTCTCACCGTCACGCAGCAGCCTCCCCCTCTCACCGTCACGCAGCAGCCTCCTCCTCTCACCGTCACGCAGCAGCCTTCTCCTCTCACCGTCACGCAGCAGCCTCTTCATCTCACCGTCACGCAGCAGCCTCCTCTTCTCACCGTCACGGAGCAGCCTCCTCCTCTCACCGTCACGCAGCAGCCTCCTCCTCTCTCAGTCACGCAGCAGCCTCCTCCTCTCACCGTCACGCAGCAGCCTCCACCTCTCACCGTCACGCAGCAGCCTCCTCCTCTCACCGTCACGCAGCAGCCTCCTCCTCTCTCCGTCACGCAGCACCCTCCTCCTCTCTCCCCCTCTCACCGTCACGCAGCAGCCTCCTCCTCTCTCCTCCTCTCACCGTCACGCAGCAGCCTCCTCCTCTCTCTCTCACCGTCACGCAGGGGCCTCCTCCTCCTCTCCTCTCACCGTCACGCAGTAGCCTCCTCCTCTCCCCCGCCGTCGGCGCCAGGTCGGCCTCCGTCACCACCACGAAGCCGGACTCGGCGGCCGCCAGGTTCGTGTCGCTCTTGCTGCCCCTCATCTCGCCCGGGCCGGCCCCCGGTGGCAGCAGTCGGGCTCCGGTCGACTTACGAGCCTCCTGCGTGTTGTGCTCTGACTTCTGGCGGCGCACGACCTGCCGGGAGGGTAGATAGAGGGAAGAGGTTATCAGAGGTTAGAGGTCATTAGAGGTTAGAGGTCATTAGAGGTTAGAGGTCATTAGAGGTTAGAGGTCATTAGAGGTTAGAGGTCATTAGAGGTTAGAGGTCATTAGAGGTTAGAGGTCATTAGAGGTTAGAGGTCATTAGAGGTTAGAGGTCATTAGAGGTTAGAGGTCATTAGAGGTTAGAGATCATTAGAGGTTAGAGGTCATTAGAGGTTAGAGGTCATTAGAGGTTAGAGGTCATTAGAGGTTAGAGGTCATTAGAGGTTAAAGGTCATTAGAGGTTAGAGGGAAGAGGTTAGAGGGAAGAGGTTAGAGGGAAGAGGTTAGAGGGAAGAGGTTAGAGGGAAGAGGTTAGAGGGAAGAGGTTAGAGGGAAGAGGTTAGAGGAAAGAGGTTAGAGGGAAGAGGTTAGAGGGAAGAGGTTAGAGGGAAGAGGTTAGAGGGAAGAGGTTAGAGGGAAGAGGTTAGAGGGAAGAGGTTAGAGGGAAGAGGTTAGAGGGAAGAGGTTAGAGGGAAGAGGTTAGAGGGAAGAGGTTAGAGGGAAGAGGTTAGAGGGAAGAGGTTAGAGGGAAGAGGTTAGAGGGAAGAGGTTAGAGGGAAGAGGTTAGAGTGAAGAGGTAGAGGGAAGAGGTTAGAGGGAAGAGGTTAGAGGGAAGAGGTTAGAGGTTAGAGGGAAGAGGTTAGAGGGAAGAGGTTAGAGGGAAGAGGTTAGAGGGAAGAGGTTAGAGGGAAGATGTTAGAGGGAAGATGTTAGAGGGAAGAGGTTAGAGGGAAGAGGTTAGAGGGAAGAGGTTAGAGGTTAGAGGGAAGAGGTTAGAGGGAAGAGGTTAGAGGGAAGAGGTTAGAGGGAAGAGGTTAGAGGGAAGAGGTTAGAGGGAAGAGGTTAGAGGGAAGAGGTTAGAGGGAAGAGGTTAGAGGGAAGAGGTTAGAGGGAAGAGGTTAGAGGGAAGAGGTTAGAGGGAAGAGGTTAGAGGGAAGAGGTTAGAGGGAAGAGGTTAGAGGGAAGAGGTTAGAGGGAAGAGGTTAGAGGGAAGAGGTTAGAGGTTAGAGGGAAGAGGTTAGAGGGAAGAGGTTAGAGGGAAGAGGTTAGAGGGAAGAGGTTAGAAGGAAGAGGTTAGAGGGAAGAGGTTAGAGGGAAGAGGTCATTAGAGGTTAGAGGTCAGAGGTCAGAGACTAGAGGTCAGGGGTTAGACGGCCGACGGAGGTCACAGCTCAGCCAGTTAGGCACTGCACGACATACGGCTTGACAGCTGCACAGCACCGAATAAACACATCACCGCCGCCGTGAACACGAATATCACTCATTCTGCTCTTTTGAAAGAAGTGGAACGGGAAGATGAAAGTTCATCAGGAGTGGAAGAGTTGACAAATAAAACATCAACAGTGAAACAATTGACAAATAAAACATCAACAGTGGAAGAGTTGACAAATACAACAATATACGATATATGCGATGATTTCATCTTAGGGTCGCCGCAACTGTTCAAGTAACGTGCCGCTCTACGCAAAAACAAATCCACAGTACATAAATATCAGATAATTGTTAGCTTAAAACTGAGCTCCTTGCGTTGTATTCGTCTTTTCTCCATCCCTTACCGGCTGTTCGGGGTCTGCCTCCAGACTGCGTGCCTTGCTGGCGGCCAGCGACCCTGCCGTCCCCTGTGCCGGCTGTGCCCGGGGCGGCGGGGGCACTCCTGGGGACTGGTCCGCCTCTTCACAGGAGCTGACGCTGGCCAGCGCCTCCAGCGCCGCGCTCAGCTGCACCTACACACACACACACAGACGGCGAGGCAGTGGGTGAGGTGGAGGAAGATCTGGAGAATGAGATCGCGGGTTCGAATCTAGAAACGAATAGACTGACAACTGCACCGGGTGCAAAAAAGCACGGATCTCCTCACTGTCAATTATGGAAATAATAACACCTGAATAAGTTGAAAATAGCTGACTCGCACACTTTATTCCTGATTTGAATTAGAGCCTTATTAGGCTCTTTTAATGGTATTTTAAATGTGTTCACAAAATACACAATACTCTCACATGCAATGTCATCGGCGAATACGGATCCTCAGTTCGTACCGTGTGCTACACCCACCCAGCCTCAGTTCGTACCGTGTGCTACACCCAGCTTCAGTTCGTACCGTGTGCTACACCCAGCTCCAGTTCGTACCGTGTGCTACACCCAGCCTCAGTTCGTACCGTGTGCTACACCCAGCCTCAGTTCGTACCGTGTGCTACACCCAGCTTCAGTTCGTACCGTGTGCTACACCCAGCTTCAGTTCGTACCGTGTGCTACACCCAGCTCCAGTTCGTATCGTGTGCTACACCAGGCTCCAGTTCGTACCGTGTGCTACACCCAGCTCCAGTTCGTATCGTGTGCTACACCAGGCTCCAGTTCGTATCGTGTGCTACACCAGGCTCCAGTTCGTACCGTGTGCTACACCCAGCTTCAGTTCGTACCGTGTGCTACACCCAGCTCCAGTTAGTACCGTGTGCTACACCCAGCTCCAGTTCGTATCGTGTGCTACACCCAGCTTCAGTTCGTACCGTGTGCTACACCCAGCTCCAGTTCGTACCGTGTGCTACACCCAGCTCCAGTTCGTACCGTGTGCTACACCCAGCTTCAGTTCGTACCGTGTGCTACACCCAGCTCCAGTTCGTACCATGTGCTACACCCAGCTCCAGTTCGTACCGTGTGCTACACCCAGCTCCAGTTCGTACCGTGTGCTACACCCAGCTCCAGTTCGTACCGTGTGCTACACCCAGCTCCAGTTCTTCGTACCGTGTGCTACACCCAGCTCCAGTTCGTACCGTGAGCTACACCCAGCTCCAGTTCGTACCGTGTGCTACACCCAGCTCCAGTTCGTACCGTGTGCTACACCCAGCGTCAGTTCGTACCGTGTGCTACACCCAGCTCCAGTTCGTACCGTGTGCTACACCCAGCTCCAGTTCGTACCGTGAGCTACACCCAGCTCCAGTTCGTACCGTGTGCTACACCCATCTCCAGTTCGTACCGTGTGCTACACCCAGCTCCAGTTCGTACCGTGTGCTACACCCAGCTCCAGTTCGTACCGTGTGCTACACCCAGCTCCAGTTCTTCGTACCGTGTGCTACACCCAGCTCCAGTTCGTACCGTGAGCTACACCCAGCTCCAGTTCGTACCGTGTGCTACACCCAGCTCCAGTTCGTACCGTGTGCTACACCCAGCTCCAGTTCGTACCGTGTGCTACACCCAGCTCCAGTTCGTACCGTGAGCTACACCCAGCTCCAGTTCGTACCGTGTGCTACACCCATCTCCAGTTCGTACCGTGTGCTACACCCAGCTCCAGTTCGTACCGTGTGCTACACCAGGCTCCAGTTCGTACCGTGTGCTACACCCAGCTTCAGTTCGTACCGTGTGCTACACCCAGCTCCAGTTAGTACCGTGTGCTACACCCAGCTCCAGTTCGTATCGTGTGCTACACCAGGCTCCAGTTCGTACCGTGTGCTACACCCAGCTCCAGTTCGTACCGTGTGCTACACCCAGCTCCAGTTCGTACCGTGTGCTACACCCAGCTCCAGTTCGTACCATGTGCTACACCCAGCGCCAGTTCGTACCGTGTGCTACACCCAGCTCCAGTTCGTACCGTGTGCTACACCCAGCTCCAGTTCGTACCGTGTGCTACACCCAGCGTCGGTTCGCACCGTGTGCTACACCCAGCGTCAGTTCGTACCGTGTGCTACACCCAGCTCCAGTTCGTACCATGTGCTACACCCAGCGCCAGTTCGTACCGTGTGCTACACCCAGCTCCAGTTCGTACCGTGTGCTACACCCAGCTCCAGTTCGTACCGTGTGCTACACCCAGCGTCGGTTCGCACCGTGTGCTACACCCAGCGTCAGTTCGTACCGTGTGCTACACCAGGCTCCAGTTCGTACCGTGTGCTACACCCAGCGTCAGTTCGTACCGTGTGCTACACCCAGCGTCAGTTCGTACCGTGTGCTACACCCAGCGTCAGTTCGTACCGTCTGCAAAATACCCCTGTGCGTACCGTGTGCGCGCCGGTGCCGGTGCCGGTGGCGACCGCCTGCTGTCTCCTCAGCATGGAGGGTCTCCGGGAGGATCGACGGGAGGCGGAGCTGCCGGTGCCGGGCGAGCGGACGTCCTCATCCGACGCGTCGCCGCCGTCAGACAGACTCGACTCGGAGACAGAGCGGAGCAGCACTGTGGAGCCAGAGTCAGAGTCAGAGTCAGAGTCAACAGACACCGCCGTCAGGCAGACTCGACTCCGAGACAGAGCGGAGCAGCACTGTGGAGTCAGAGTCAGAGTCAACAGACACCGCCGTCAGACAGACTCGACTCGGAGACAGAGCGGAGCAGCACTGTGGAGTCAGAGTCAGAGTCAGAGTCAACAGACACCGCCGTCAGGCAGACTCGACTCGGAGACAGAGCGGAGCAGCACTGTGGAGTCAGAGTCAGAGTCAACAGACACCGCCGTCAGACAGACGGGACTCCGAGACAGAGCGGAGCAGCTGTAAAGGAGAGTTAACCCGCCATTGACGGGGGTGGGGGGCGTTTAACGCCCCCTGATTAATTTTCGCAATAGCTGAAAAAACTAATAGGCTATCAACGTGGAACTTCGGGTACCTTCTTATAAATCATTTTTACGTCTTGTGTGCAAAAATGAAGAAATGTCGTCGATTTTTTTCTCGAGTTATAGCGAATTTAGTGACGTCACTACACACGAGTTTTACACCAAAATCATCTAAACTTTGCCAGGCCCTACAAATGTCACATTTGAAGCAAAATGCAATCGAAAAACGCCAAAAGATAGAAAATTGCAAGGGCTACAATCCAGCTATTTCGGATTTTTGACAAGTTTAGTTTTTGACCCCCAAAAACTCGACAAAAACGTTTTTTTTTGGGATCACAAAATCAAAATTTTCTAAAATATAAAAAAAACGAATGTCATGTCAGAGAACCATACTTAGGGAACTACCATACCCAATTTCAAACTGGTATCTCGCTTTTTGACTGACTTAGGACATCTAAAGTATGGGTAACTCATGACGTCATATTTTGAAATTGCGTTTTTGGGCTTTTATTGACTAGATACAGACAAATAAATTCCACCACTGTATTTCTGAGACAAAACTGGTCTAGCAACATGCCTTTTGTGCTTAGATACAACAGTTACACATTTTGACCTTTGGTGACCTGAACTTGACCTGAAATTGACATTTACTTCACGTAAATTAAGTCAGTTGGTAAAATGACTATCACTGTCGAATTATACGTGGAAAATAACTCATAAAACATGTGTTGCATGACTTTCGTAGATATTTTGAGCATAGTGACCTTTTGTGACCTGACCTTGACCTTGTCCAACAATCTCACTTTAGCTCATCATATGTATCATACCTTTGACAGCACTTTGGGTGAAACTGGTCGCAATCGAAGGCTGTGGATGGAATGTATGGCCCATAAACTCAAACACGCCGATTTTGATCTTTGACCTGACCGTGACCTGACATTTTACCTCACTTTGATATTTCTGAGCATGCTTTAGATTCGTCTCATTGAGAGCTTTCGATTGCCGCCTTGCGCGTCTCGCTGCGATCATTGGTTCGGAAGATAACCAGGGGGCGACGTTTACCCCCCTCCAGTCAATGGCGTTCTGCTGAGACCCCAGTCAATGCCGGGTTAAAGGAGCAGTACTGCGATGCAGGCCAACACCGGAGTCACCAGAACTGAGTCATGACACGACCTGGACATGACCCGCAGGTCGGGTTATCATAGACTGAATTCATGAGTCCATCTGGTCAGCAGAACTGAGTCATGACACGACCTGGACATGACCCGCAGGTCGGGTTATCATAGACTGAATTCATGAGTCAGTCGAGTCACCAGAACTGAGTCATGACACGACCTGGACATGACCCGCAGGTCGGGTTATCATAGACTGAATTCATGAGTCCATCTGGTCAGCAGAACTGAGTCATGACACGACCTGGACATGACCCGCAGGTCGGGTTATCATAGACTGAATTCATGAGTCAGTCGAGTCACCAGAACTGAGTCATGACACGACCTGGACATGACCCGCAGGTCGGGTTATCATAGACTGAATTCATGAGTCAGTCGAGTCAGCAGAACTGAGTCATGACACGACCTGGACATGACCCGCAGGTCGGGTTATCATAGACTGAATTCATGAGTCAGTCGAGTCACCAGAACTGAGTCATGACACGACCTGGACATGACCCGCAGGTCGGGTTATCATAGACTGAATTCATGAGTCAGTCGAGTCAGCAGAACTGAGTCATGACACGACCTGGACATGACCCGCAGGTCGGGTTATCATAGACTGAATTCATGAGTCAGTCGAGTCACCAGAACTGAGTCATGACACGACCTGGACATGACCCGCAGGTCGGGTTATCATAGACTGAATTCATGAGTCAGTCGAGTCACCAGAACTGAGTCATGACACGACCTGGACATGACCCGCAGGTCGGGTTATCATAGACTGAATTCATGAGTCAGTCGAGTCAGCAGAACTGAGTCATGACACGACCTGGACATGACCCGCAGGTCGGGTTATCATAGACTGAATTCATGAGTCAGTCGAGTCACCAGAACTGAGTCATGACACGACCTGGACATGACCCGCAGGTCGGGTTATCATAGACTGAATTCATGAGTCAGTCGAGTCAGCAGAACTGAGTCATGACACGACCTGGACATGACCCGCAGGTCGGGTTATCATAGACTGAATTCATGAGTCAGTCGAGTCACCAGAACTGAGTCATGACACGACCTGGACATGACCCGCAGGTCGGGTTATCATAGACTGAATTCATGAGTCAGTCGAGTCACCAGAACTGAGTCATGACACGACCTGGACATGACCCGCAGGTCGGGTTATCATAGAGTGAATTCATGAGTCCATCTGGTCAGCAGAACTGAGTCATGACACGACCTGGACATGACCCGCAGGTCGGGTTATCATAGACTGAATTCATGAGTCAGTCGAGTCACCAGAACTGAGTCATGACACGACCTGGACATGACCCGCAGGTCGGGTTATCATAGACTGAATTCATGAGTCCATCTGGTCAGCAGAACTGAGTCATGACACGACCTGGACATGACCCGCAGGTCGGGTTATCATAGACTGAATTCATGAGTCCATCTGGTCAGCAGAACTGAGTCATGACACGACCTGGACATGACCCGCAGGTCGGGTTATCATATAGACTGAATTCATGAGTCCATCTGGTCACCACCAGCTGGCAGGTCACAGTCACGGTAGCAATACAGCTGTCATCGACACAGGACGGTGTCTGGTGTCGGATGCGAAAGGCGGGAAACATAATACTAATCAGATGCGCAAAACGCCGAAGAACAGCCATCGTCGTCTCGCGCCACCGAATGGCGCTACAGATCGAGTTACAGGCACTGCACACATCATTAGGCATCAACTGCTCACTGGACACCAGACACGGAAACATAGTTGGTTTACAGAAACATTTTAGTTTCGAGTCCATTTTACGCATGAACGGCTCACTGAAAACCAGACACGGAAACATAGTTGGTTTACAGAAACATTTTTATTTTCGAGTCCCTTTTACGCATGAACTGCTCACTGAAAACCAGACACGGAAACATAGTTGGTTTACAGAAACATTTGTATTTTCGAGTCTATTTTTATAGTGTAGGTACTGAATTTCCAAGGTTGCTTTCTGTGGTGCACTAGCCGACGTGCAAAATACATGCATAATGCATATCAACCACACTTCCACTAGTGACATAGACATGCTATATATTTTAGCACATTTAAAAAAAAACTGATTCGATATTTTATAGTGCAATACAAAACAACAATATTTTCCACCCCCGACGTTGTCACCACGTCCTTCTGAAAGTTAGGGGACTGAGGCATTTCGAAGTCGATTCTTCCCATGCAACGCACATAGGCGTAATGCTAAAATCCGAAAATATTGGGGGACCCGTCCCCCGCTTCCGGCGCCCATGCACATGAGCCTATAATTTGCGTTACAAGAGACACTGAGAAAGTACAGAATTTACTGAAGGTGTGTTCAGAACTGTATTCTTGCTCCATACGCATGTGGGAGCGAACTCCTGAATGATCGGGCGGCACGCATTCAGCGCCTGACGTCTGACAATTTCGTACGGACCGCGAGTCGATCCAGCATGACGACAAATCCACAACTGTTGATACTCATCAAGTTTGGAAGAATCGGCCCGAGCCTTCTGAGCTTTCAACTTTACCACCAGCTGTTCACAGACGCGGCGGGTGATGCCCCCAACACCATTCGATACCAGCTGTGGTCTAAACATCACGCTGCGGCTGGCAATCGACCACGAAAGTGTCTTTCTATATCAGCCACGACATCGCCCACCAGATCTTCGCATTCCAATCTCCAGCCCATCGGTCGGGATGATGTAACTATATCTCTATATCTCTTCATATATCTCTAATAATCCAAAACAAATTGTCACCAGCATACCACATCAGGGCGATGCTATACCATCTAACCGGTGTCATTCCATCCAATGCATACTCATTTCTCTAGCCTGCACCTGCTGTATTCCTCCCTCCATACATCACAAGCCCAAACGAACTATCGCGCCGAGTTTAACATCTTTACCGCGCCGAGTCTAACATCTTTACCGCGCCGAGTCTAACATCTTTACCGCGCCGAGTCTAACATCTTTACCGCGCCGAGTCTAACATCTTTACCGCGCCGAGTCTAACATCTTTACCGCGCCGAGTCTAACATCTTTACCGCGCCGAGTCTAACATCTTTACCGCGCCGAGTCTAACATCTTTACCGCGCCGAGTCTAACATCTTTACCGCGCCGAGTCTAACATCTTTACCGCGCCGAGTCTAACATCTTTACCGCGCCGAGTCTAACATCTTTACCGCGCCGAGTCTAACATCTTTACCGCGCCGAGTCTAACATCTTTACCGCGCCGAGTCTAACATCTTTACCGCGCCGAGTCTAACATCTTTACCGCGCCGAGTCTAACATCTTTACCGCGCCGAGTCTAACATCTTTACCGCGCCGAGTCTAACATCTTTACCGCGCCGAGTCTAACATCTTTACCGCGCCGAGTCTAACATCTTTACCGCGCCGAGTCTAACATCTTTACCGCGCCGAGTCTAACATCTTTACCGCGCCGAGTCTAACATCTTTACCGCGCCGAGTCTAACATCTTTACCGCGCCGAGTCTAACATCTTTACCGCGCCGAGTCTAACATCTTTACCGCGCAGAGTCTAACATCTTTACCGCGCCGAGTCTAACATCTTTACCGCGCCGAGTCTAACATCTTTACCGCGCCGAGTCTAACATCTTTACCGCGCCGAGTCTAACATCTTTACCGCGCCGAGTCTAACATCTTTACCGCGCCGAGTCTAACATCTTTACCGCGCCGAGTCTAACATCTTTACCGCGCCGAGTCTAACATCTTTACCGCGCCGAGTCTAACATCTTTACCGCGCCGAGTCTAACATCTTTACCGCGCCGAGTCTAACATCTTTACCGCGCCGAGTCTAACATCTTTACCGCGCCGAGTCTAACATCTTTACCGCGCCGAGTCTAACATCTTTACCGCGCCGAGTCTAACATCTTTACCGCGCCGAGTCTAACATCTTTACCGCGCCGAGTCTAACATCTTTACCGCGCCGAGTCTAACATCTTTACCGCGCCGAGTCTAACATCTTTACCGCGCCGAGTCTAACATCTTTACCGCGCCGAGTCTAACATCTTTACCGCGCCGAGTCTAACATCTTTACCGCGCCGAGTCTAACATCTTTACCGCGCCGAGGCTAACATCTTTACCGCGCCGAGTCTAACATCTTTACCGCGCCGAGTCTAACATCTTTACCGCGCCGAGTCTAACATCTTTACCGCGCCGAGTCTAACATCTTTACCGCGCCGAGTCTAACATCTTTACCGCGCCGAGTCTAACATCTTTACCGCGCCGAGTCTAACATCTTTACCGCGCCGAGTCTAACATCTTTACCGCGCCGAGTCTAACATCTTTACCGCGCCGAGTCTAACATCTTTACCGCGCCGAGTCTAACATCTTTACCGCGCCGAGTCTAACATCTTTACCGCGCCGAGTCTAACATCTTTACCGCGCCGAGTCTAACATCTTTACCGCGCCGAGTCTAACATCTTTACCGCGCCGAGTCTAACATCTTTACCGCGCCGAGTCTAACATCTTTACCGCGCCGAGTCTAACATCTTTACCGCGCCGAGTCTAACATCTTTACCGCGCCGAGTCTAACATCTTTACCGCGCCGAGTCTAACATCTTTACCGCGCAGAGTCTAACATCTTTACCGCGCCGAGTCTAACATCTTTACCGCGCCGAGTCTAACATCTTTACCGCGCCGAGTCTAACATCTTTACCGCGCCGAGTCTAACATCTTTACCGCGCCGAGTCTAACATCTTTACCGCGCCGAGTCTAACATCTTTACCGCGCCGAGTCTAACATCTTTACCGCGCCGAGTCTAACATCTTTACCGCGCCGAGTCTAACATCTTTACCGCGCCGAGTCTAACATCTTTACCGCGCCGAGTCTAACATCTTTACCGCGCCGAGTCTAACATCTTTACCGCGCCGAGTCTAACATCTTTACCGCGCCGAGTCTAACATCTTTACCGCGCCGAGTCTAACATCTTTACCGCGCCGAGTCTAACATCTTTACCGCGCCGAGTCTAACATCTTTACCGCGCCGAGTCTAACATCTTTACCGCGCCGAGTCTAACATCTTTACCGCGCCGAGTCTAACATCTTTACCGCGCCGAGTCTAACATCTTTACCGCGCCGAGTCTAACATCTTTACCGCGCCGAGTCTAACATCTTTACCGCGCCGAGGCTAACATCTTTACCGCGCCGAGTCTAACATCTTTACCGCGCCGAGTCTAACATCTTTACCGCGCCGAGTCTAACATCTTTACCGCGCCGAGTCTAACATCTTTACCGCGCCGAGTCTAACATCTTTACCGCGCCGAGTCTAACATCTTTACCGCGCCGAGTCTAACATCTTTACCGCGCCGAGTCTAACATCTTTACCGCGCCGAGTCTAACATCTTTACCGCGCCGAGTCTAACATCTTTACCGCGCCGAGTCTAACATCTTTACCGCGCCGAGTCTAACATCTTTACCGCGCCGAGTCTAACATCTTTACCGCGCCGAGTCCAACATCTTTACCGCGCCGAGTCTAACATCTTTACCGCGCCGAGTCTAACATCTTTACCGCGCCGAGTCTAACATCTTTACCGCGCCGAGTCTAACATCTTTACCGCGCCGAGTCTAACATCTTTACCGCGCCGAGTCTAACATCTTTACCGCGCCGAGTCTAACATCTTTACCGCGCCGAGTCTAACATCTTTACCGCGCCGAGTCTAACATCTTTACCGCGCCGAGTCTAACATCTTTACCGCGCCGAGTCTAACATCTTTACCGCGCCGAGTCTAACATCTTTACCGCGCCGAGTCTAACATCTTTACCGCGCCGAGTCTAACATCTTTACCGCGCCGAGTCTAACATCTTTACCGCGCCGAGTCTAACATCTTTACCGCGCCGAGTCTAACATCTTTACCGCGCCGAGTCTAACATCTTTACCGCGCCGAGTCTAACATCTTTACCGCGCCGAGTCTAACATCTTTACCGCGCCGAGTCTAACATCTTTACCGCGCAGAGTCTAACATCTTTAACCGCGCCGAGTCTAACATCTTTACCGCGCCGAGTCTAACATCTTTACCGCGCCGAGTCTAACATCTTTACCGCGCCGAGTCTAACATCTTTACGCGCCGAGTCTAACATCTTTACCGCGCCGAGTCTAACATCTTTACCGCGCCGAGTCTAACATCTTTACCGCGCAGAGTCTAACATCTTTACCGCGCCGAGTCTAACATCTTTACGCGCCGAGTCTAACATCTTTACCGCGCCGAGTCTAACATCTTTACCGCGCCGAGTCTAACATCTTTACCGCGCCGAGTCTAACATCTTTACCGCGCCGAGTCTAACATCTTTACCGCGCCGAGTCTAACATCTTTACCGCGCCGAGTCTAACATCTTTACCGCGCCGAGTCTAACATCTTTACCGCGCCGAGTCTAACATCTTTACCGCGCCGAGTCTAACATCTTTACCGCGCCGAGTCTAACATCTTTACCGCGCCGAGTCTAACATCTTTACCGCGCCGAGTCTAACATCTTTACCGCGCCGAGTCTAACATCTTTACCGCGCCGAGTCTAACATCTTTACCGCGCCGAGTCTAACATCTTTACCGCGCCGAGTTCTAACATCTTTACCGCGCCGAGTCTAACATCTTTACCGCGCCGAGTCTAACATCTTTACCGCGCAGAGTCTAACATCTTTACCGCGCCGAGTCTAACATCTTTACCGCGCCGAGTCTAACATCTTTACCGCGCCGAGTCTAACATCTTTACCGCGCCGAGTCTAACATCTTTACCGCGCCGAGTCTAACATCTTTACCGCGCCGAGTCTAACATCTTTACCGCGCCGAGTCTAACATCTTACCGCGCCGAGTCTAACATCTTTACCGCGCCGAGTCTAACATCTTTACCGCGCCGAGTCTAACATCTTTACCGCGCCGAGTCTAACATCTTTACCGCGCCGAGTCTAACATCTTTACCGCGCCGAGTCTAACATCTTTACCGCGCCGAGTCTAACATCTTTACCGCGCCGAGTCTAACATCTTTACCGCGCCGAGTCTAACATCTTTACCGCGCCGAGTCTAACATCTTTACCGCGCCGAGTCTAACATCTTTACCGCGCCGAGTCTAACATCTTTACCGCGCCGAGTCTAACATCTTTACCGCGCCGAGTCTAACATCTTTACCGCGCCGAGTCTAACATCTTTACCGCGCCGAGTCTAACATCTTTACCGCGCCGAGGCTAACATCTTTACCGCGCCGAGTCTAACATCTTTACCGCGCGAGTCTAACATCTTTACCGCGCCGAGTCTAACATCTTTACCGCGCCGAGTCTAACATCTTTACCGCGCCGAGTCTAACATCTTTACCGCGCCGAGTCTAACATCTTTACCGCGCCGAGTCTAACATCTTTACCGCGCCGAGTCTAACATCTTTACCGCGCCGAGTCTAACATCTTTACCGCGCCGAGTCTAACATCTTTACCGCGCCGAGTCTAACATCTTTACCGCGCCGAGTCTAACATCTTTACCGCGCCGAGTCTAACATCTTTACCGCGCCGAGTCCAACATCTTTACCGCGCCGAGTCTAACATCTTTACCGCGCCGAGTCTAACATCTTTACCGCGCCGAGTCTAACATCTTTACCGCGCCGAGTCTAACATCTTTACCGCGCCGAGTCTAACATCTTTACCGCGCCGAGTCTAACATCTTTACCGCGCCGAGTCTAACATCTTTACCGCGCCGAGTCTAACATCTTTACCGCGCCGAGTCTAACATCTTTACCGCGCCGAGTCTAACATCTTTACCGCGCCGAGTCTAACATCTTTACCGCGCCGAGTCTAACATCTTTACCGCGCCGAGTCTAACATCTTTACCGCGCCGAGTCTAACATCTTTACCGCGCCGAGTCTAACATCTTTACCGCGCCGAGTCTAACATCTTTACCGCGCCGAGTCTAACATCTTTACCGCGCCGAGTCTAACATCTTTACCGCGCCGAGTCTAACATCTTTACCGCGCGAGTCTAACATCTTTACCGCGCCGAGTCTAACATCTTTACCGCGCAGAGTCTAACATCTTTACCGCGCCGAGTCTAACATCTTTACCGCGCCGAGTCTAACATCTTTACCGCGCCGAGTCTAACATCTTTACCGCGCCGAGTCTAACATCTTTACCGCGCCGAGTCTAACATCTTTACCGCGCCGAGTCTAACATCTTTACCGCGCCGAGTCTAACATCTTTACCGCGCAGAGTCTAACATCTTTACCGCGCCGAGTCTAACATCTTTACCGCGCCGAGTCTAACATCTTTACCGCGCCGAGTCTAACATCTTTACCGCGCCGAGTCTAACATCTTTACCGCGCCGAGTCTAACATCTTTACCGCGCCGAGTCTAACATCTTTACCGCGCCGAGTCTAACATCTTTACCGCGCCGAGTCTAACATCTTTACCGCGCCGAGTCTAACATCCTATCACGCTCCACTACTTCACGGTGCAACAACCTGTCCTACAACAACTGTCCGACGACCTTTTGCCCGTGCATTTCGCCACCGTCGGCCTCACCGGACCCCTGGGCGAAGGCGGGGGCGGCCAGGCTGGCCCGGCGCACCGCGTCCACCACATCTCTGACATCCTCCCGCAGCGCGTCGGGCAGCAGGGCGACACAGCGGCCGGCAAGGCTGGTCAGGGCGCCGCCAGCCGCCGCCGCCACAGATGGAGGCACGGTACCTGACACGGGTCCGGCCCGACCGTTAGGACGTCTGCACTGCACGATAGGATACACTCGGCGTCTTCACCGTCCGCAGGAGACACCGATGCCATCAGGCAAGAGCACACACCCCGAAGTACGGTGTGCGCAGCGCAAACTTCTCAGCATTGGGCCGCTGGGTAGCTGTAACTGAGTAATTGGGAAGACCTCTCAGGATTGTTAAGCGTTCGAGTTATTGCGCATGCTACTTGTGTAGTATGGAAGCAACTACGGGGAGTCCTCTCTAAGGGAGAGAACATTATGCATGGTGAATAGTGATGCTTTGTGTGTCTTTAGTTGGACGATGGAAAGTGCACGGTGTTTTTAAAATTAGCCCAAAGTTAACTCACACGTAATCGATTGTTTTAGCTCATCCTATAATGAGACAACTCAAATGCCTTCCGTCTCGGGATAGGTTGTTTTCAAGCCATGCTCGTTCCGTGATTGGTCGCCAATATACGTCCCCACCTTCCATTGGCCGTCCGACACATCCCTCGTCACTGATTGGCCGTCCGACACATCCCTCGTCACTGATTGGCCGTCTGACACATCCCTCGTCTCTGATTGACCGTCCGACACATCTCCTCGCCTGTGATTGGCCGTCCGACACATCCCTCGTCTCTGATTGGCCGTCCGACACATCCCTCGTCTCTGATTGACCGTCCGACACATCTCCTCGCCTGTGATTGGCCGTCCGACACATCCATCGTCTCTGATTGGCCATCCGACACATCCCTCGTCACTGATTGGCCGTCAGACACATCCCTCGTCTCTGATTGACCTTCCAATACATCTCCCCGCCTGTGATTGCCCGTCCGACACATTCCTCGTCTCTGATTGGCCGTCACACATCTCCCCGTCTGTGATTGGCCGTCCGACACATCCCTCGTCTTTGATTGGCCGTCCGACACATCCCTCGTCACTGATCGGCCGCCAGACACATCCCTCGTCTCTGATTGACCTTCCAACACATCTCCCCGCCTGTGATTGGCCATCCGACACATCCCTCGTCACTGATTGGCCGCCAGACACATCCCTCGTCTCTGATTGACCTTCCAACACATCTCCCCGCCTGTGATTGGCCATCCGACACATCCCTCGTCTCTGATTGGCCGTCAGACACATCTCCCCGCCTGTTATTGGCCGTCCGACACATCACTCGTCTCTGATTGGCCGTCCATCTCATCCGCCGCCTGTGATTGGTCGACTCACCCTGAGGCGACAGCTCGCCGCTGACCAGTGACATTTTCCGCACGATCTCGTCAGCTTTGGAGGACCTCCTCTGACCCGGTGTGACCTTCAGTCGGTCCTGGAGAGAGCGCTCCGAGTCCCCGGAGTCCGGACTACTGCGAGCCGAGGAGGCCACCGGCACCTGGACATAGTCGAGCGACCACATCTGCAGACACACAGACAAACACAGACATGGTCAGACACACATAATACCTGGACATAGTCCAGTGACCACATCTGCAGACACAGACAAACACAGACATGGTCAGACACACATAATACCTGGACATAGTCCAGCGACCACATCTGCAGACACACAGACAAACACAGACATGGTCAGACACACATAATACCTGGACATAGTCCAACGACCACATCTGCAGACACACAGACAAACACAGACATGGTCAGACACACATAATACCTGGACATAGTCCAACGACCACATCTGCAGACACACAGACAAACACAGACATGGTCAGACACACATAATACCTGGACATAGTCCAGCGACCACATCTGCAGACACACAGACAAACACAGACATGGTCAGACACACATAATACCTGGACATAGTCCAGCGACCACATCTGCAGACACACAGACAAACACAGACATGGTCAGACACACATAATACCTGGACATAGTCCAACGACCACATCTGCAGACACACAGACACGGTTAGACACAACCACGGACCACGGACCACAGACCACGGACGACAGACCATGGACCACGGACCGCGGACCACAGACCACGGACCACAGACCACGGACCGCGGACCACAGACCACGGACGACAGACCATGGACCACGGACCGCGGACCACAGACCACGGACCACAGACCACGGACCACGGACCACGGACCACGAACTACAGAGCACCGGGACCAGGCTGGTCCTAGTCTAGAGACGATAGATCTACAAACACACAGACACAACGGCAACACGCGGTAGCAACACTAGGGACTGGGACAACTACGTGATAGAAGACTTAGTGAAATGTGCAATGCAAAGCATTCGACACAGCTTTCTATACCGGATAATACTGTGTGTGCGGTTTAGGAAACGTCACGCATAACATTTCAATGACACTAACATACCCGAAATTTCCAATCACAAAAAAAAACGAAAGAGGCGTTGAAGAAAGTTTCCACAAACTCATCATGACGTATAACTCATCGGTACCCCATCGCAGTCTGCTAAGGAAGCTGAAGGACATGGAGATTGGGGGGAAGTTGTTGCGCTGGATCGAGGCGTTCCTCGCGGGTCGGAGACAGAGAGTGGCGATCAGAGACAGCAGGTCCAGCTGGGCGCCAGTGCTGAGTGGCATACCACAGGGATCAGTGCTGGGCCCAACACTCTTCCTGCTCTTCATCAACGACCTCCCCGGACACGTCAACAGCGGCATCAAGCTTTTTGCGGACGACACCAAAATCTACGGAAGCGTCCAGGAACGGAGTGGGCGTGACCAGCTTCAGCAGGACCTCGACGCAGTCGGCAAATGGTCTGGAGTGTGGCAGATGCCATTTAACATGACCAAGTGCAAGACGATGCATCTCGGACCGAGGAACGTTCGCCAAACCTACTCCATGTTTGGAGGCCAGTTGGAGCAAGTGGAGGACGAGAAGAACTTGGGAGTCGTCGTGGACACCTCGCTGAAGTTCCGGAAGCAGGCGGCGGCGGCGATCGCAAAGGCAAACCGAGTCATCGGCACAATCCGACGCTCGTTTGAGCACATCGACCAGCAGACGCTCCCGCTGCTCTTTAAGACCCTGGTCAGACCGCTGCTCGAATATGGGAACGCAGTCTGGGGCCCGTTCAACGCTGAAGACGTACGACTGGTGGAACGAGTACAACGGAGGGCGACCAAGCTGGTTCGACCAATCAGACTGCTTCCGTACGAGGACCGGCTGAGAGCTCTGCGCCTGCCGTCTCTGCAGTACAGAAGACGGCGCGGCGACCTCATTCTGATCCACCAGCTGATGAACGGCCGCATCGAACTCGATAAGCAGAAGTTCTTCCAGGACCCGCCGTCGGCAATCACACGAGGACACTCCCTGAAGGTTGCCAAACCGCAAGCGCAGACCAGAGTGAGACGGAACTTCTGGTCTATCAGAGCAGTGAGCGACTGGAACGCACTTCCGGAACACGTCGTTTCATCAGCCACGACGAACCTCTTCAAGAACCGCCTGGACCACTACTGGGCGGACATCATGTACGATGTGCCAGGATAAGCGACAAAACACTGAAGCCAAATATGGTCAAGGAAAGCATACCCTTTTGAATTATCCACTGAGGCATAAAAACAATCAAGAGATGTAAAGAGCGGGCAAGACAGGCATCTAGTCCTCCTTGTAGTCCCGTACTATAAGTACAAGTACAAGTACAAGTACAAGTAAGTATAACTCGTCAAACTAGCAACCATCACCATAGTTCGTTTGCTGTTTATGATCGTTATTCCATGTTTACCGAGCTATTACAGTACATACGAACAATTCATTTGCTGCATATCGTCTTCTGCCGTTGCCGGCCAGCGGTTAACCTACCCTGACCACGCCGTCCGTGCTGCCAGTCATGATGACGTTGCCGGCCAGCGGTTAACCTACCCTGACCGCGCCGTCCGTGCTGCCAGTCATGATGCCGTTGCCGGCCAGCGGTTAACCTACCCTGACCACGCCGTCCGTGCTGCCAGTCATGATGACGTTGCCGGCCAGCGGTCAACCTACCCTGACCACGCCGTCCGTGCTGCCAGTCATGATGACGTTGCCGGCCAGCGGTCAACCTACCCTGACCACGCCGTCCGTGCTGCCAGTCATGATGACGTTGCCGGCCAGCGGTTAACCTACCCTGACCACGCCGTCCGTGCTGCCAGTCATGATGACGTTGCCGGCCAGCGGTTAGCCTACCCTGACCACGCCGTCCGTGCTGCCAGTCATGATGACGTTGCCGGCCAGCGGTTAACCTACCCTGACCACGCCGTCCGTGCTGCCAGTCATGATGACGTTGTCCGCGTCCCACTCGTTGCTCTGACTGAAGCCGAGGCAGAGGATCTGCTGCATCCGGTCCGAGCCGCCCACCGCAGTGTTCACCCGCGCCACCTCCGCCCCGTTCACCGTCCACACGTGCAGCCACGTGCCGGACGACGTGGCGATGTCGCCCTGGGGGCACACGTGCGGGAGGTAGGGTGAGCTGCCCTAACCCCGGACACTAACTAACCTCGGACTTTTTTCATATCAAATTAATTTATATTAGCAGTTAATCTATTGACATCTATAATCCATATTTAAAGCATTAATACAACAATAAGACAAACGCAGACATATTCACCGTTGTCTTACCGTGACGTCATATTTATCAAACCGTGACGTCACCGTTGTCTTACCGTGACGTCATTGATGGCCACAGCGGCGACCGGAGCCGAGTGACCCCGCAGCTGGCGGACGTAGGTCAGTCGGAACAGGTCCCACACGATACAGGTGCCGTCCCTGGAGCCTGGGGTAGGGGAGGGGCAGTGTCATACAGTTGAAGCAGCAAACCTACACCCTGGTCACAGCCGGTACACAGGGGGCAGTGTCATACAGCTGAAGCAGCAAACCTACACCCAGCTGGTCACAGCCGTGACACGGGGCAGTGTCATACAGCTGAAGCAACAAACCTACTCCCTGGTCACGGCCCGTACACAGGGCAGTGTCATACAGCTGAAGCAACGTGACTGCAATGAAACACAAAATGGGCCTGAATCACGCTTCACACCTAGCTAGAGCCCAACATTTGACACCACCATCCACGCAATTCTCCCTCCAGAACGACTCTCGCCCCCCCCCCCCCCCAATCACGATTTCCACCACAATGTCCCGCCTACGAGAGCAGCTGCCCCCAGCCCCTCCCTCCCTCCCGAGACCACGTACTAACCAGACACGATGAGGGAGTAGGCGGTGCTGGCCGCCAGAGACAGCAGCTGTCCCCCAGCCCCTCCCTCCCTCCCTCCCGAGACCACGTACTAACCAGACACGATGAGGGAGTAGGCGGTGCTGGCCGCCAGAGACAGCAGCAGCCCCCAGCCCCTCCCTCCCTCCCGAGACCACGTACTAACCAGACACGATGAGGGAGTAGGCGGTGCTGGCCGCCAGAGACAGCTGCTGCCCCCAGCCCCTCCCTCCCTCCCGAGACCACGTACTAACCAGACACGATGAGGGAGTAGGCGGTGCTGGCCGCCAGAGACAGCAGCTGCCCCCAGCCCCTCCCTCCCTCCCGAGACCACGTACTAACCAGACACGATGAGGGAGTAGGCGGTGCTGGCCGCCAGAGACAGCAGCTGTCCCCCAGCCCCTCCCTCCCTCCCTCCCTCACGAGACCACGTACTAACCAGACACGATGAGGGAGTAGGCGGTGCTGGCCGCCAGAGACAGCAGCAGCCCCCAGCCCCTCCCTCCCTCCCTCCCGAGGCCATGTACTAACCAGACACGATGAGGGAGTAGGCGGTGCTGGCCGCCAGAGACAGCAGCTGCCCCCAGCCCCTCCCTCCCTCCCGAGACCACGTACTAACCAGACACGATGAGGGAGTAGGCGGTGCTGGCCGCCAGAGACAGCTGCTGCCCCCAGCCCCTCCCTCCCTCCCGAGACCACGTACTAACCAGACACGATGAGGGAGTAGGCGGTGCTGGCCGCCAGAGACAGCAGCTGCCCCCAGCCCCTCCCTCCCTCCCGAGACCACGTACTAACCAGACACGATGAGGGAGTAGGCGGTGCTGGCCGCCAGAGACAGCAGCTGTCCCCCAGCCCCTCCCTCCCTCCCTCCCTCACGAGACCACGTACTAACCATGCTGGCCGCCAGAGACAGCAGCTGCCCCCAGCCCCTCCCTCCCTCCCTCCCGAGGCCACGTATTAACCAGACACGATGAGGGAGTAGGCGGTGCTGGCCGCCAGAGACAGCAGCTGCCCCAGCCCCTCCCTCCCTCCCTCCCTCCCGAGACCACGTACTAACCAGACACGATGAGGGAGTAGGCGGTGTTGGCCGCCAGAGACAGCAGCTGCCCCCAGCCCCTCCCTCCCTCCCGAGACCACGTACTAACCAGACACGATGAGGGAGTAGGCGGTGCTGGCCGCCAGAGACAGCAGCAGCCCCCAGCCCCTCCCTCCCTCCCGAGACCACGTACTAACCAGACACGATGAGGGAGTAGGCGGTGCTGGCCGCCAGAGACAGCAGCTGCCACCCAGCCCCTCCCTCCCGAGACCACGTACTAACCAGACACGATGAGGGAGTAGGCGGTGCTGGCCGCCAGAGACAGCAGCTGTCCCCCAGCCCCTCCCTCCCTCCCTCCCGAGACCACGTACTAACCAGACACGATGAGGGAGTAGGCGGTGTTGGCCGCCAGAGACAGCAGCTGCCCCCAGCCCCTCCCTCCCTCCCGAGACCACGTACTAACCAGACACGATGAGGGAGTAGGCGGTGCTGGCCGCCAGAGACAGCAGCAGCCCCCAGCCCCTCCCTCCCTCCCGAGACCACGTACTAACCAGACACGATGAGGGAGTAGGCGGTGCTGGCCGCCAGAGACAGCAGCAGCCCCCATCCCCTCCCTCCCGAGACCACGTACTAACCAGACACGATGAGGGAGTAGGCGGTGCTGGCCGCCAGAGACAGCAGCTGTCCCCCAGCCCCTCCCTCCCTCCCTCCCGAGACCACGTACTAACCAGACACGATGAGGGAGTAGGCGGTGCTGGCCGCCAGAGACAGCAGCTGCCCCAGCCCCCTCCCTCCCTCCCGAGACCACGTACTAACCAGACACGATGAGGGAGTAGGCGGTGCTGGCCGCCAGAGACAGCAGCTGCCCCCAGCCCCTCCCTCCCTCCCGAGACCACGTATTAACCAGACACGATGAGGGAGTAGGCGGTGCTGGCCGCCAGAGACAGCAGCTGTCCCCCAGCCCCTCCCTCCCTCCCTCCCTCACGAGACCACGTACTAACCATGCTGGCCGCCAGAGACAGCAGCTGCCCCCAGCCCCTCCCCTCCCTCCCTCCCGAGGCCACGTATTAACCAGACACGATGAGGAGTAGGCGGTGCTGGCCGCCAGAGACAGCAGCTGCCCCAGCCCCTCCCTCCCTCCCTCCCTCCCGAGACCACGTACTAACCAGACACGATGAGGGAGTAGGCGGTGTTGGCCGCCAGAGACAGCAGCTGCCCCCAGCCCCCTCCCTCCCTCCCGAGACCACGTACTAACCAGACACGATGAGGGAGTAGGCGGTGCTGGCCGCCAGAGACAGCAGCTGCCCCCAGCCCTCCCTCCCTCCCGAGACCACGTATTAACCAGACACGATGAGGGAGTAGGCGGTGCTGGCCGCCAGAGACAGCAGCTGCCCCCAGCCCCTCCCTCCCTCCCTCCCGAGGCCACGTATTAACCAGACACGATGAGGGAGTAGGCGGTGCTGGCCGCCAGAGACAGCAGCTGCCCCAGCCCCTCCCTCCCTCCCTCCCTCCCGAGACCACGTACTAACCAGACACGATGAGGGAGTAGGCGGTGTTGGCCGCCAGAGACAGCAGCTGCCCCCAGCCCCTCCCTCCCTCCCGAGACCACGTACTAACCAGACACGATGAGGGAGTAGGCAGTGCTGGCCGCCAGAGACAGCAGCTGCCCCAGCCCCTCCCTCCCTCCCTCCCTCCCTCACGAGACCACGTACTAACCAGACACGATGAGGAGTAGGCGGTGCTGGCCGCCAGAGACAGCAGCTGCCCCCAGCCCCTCCCTCCCTCCCGAGGCCATGTGCTAACCAGACACGATGAGGGAGTAGGCGGTGCTGGCCGCCAGAGACAGCAGCTGTCCCCCAGCCCCTCCCTCCCGAGACCACGTACTAACCAGACACGATGAGGGAGTAGGCGGGCTGCTGGCCGCCAGAGACAGCAGCAGCCCCCATCCCCTCCCTCCCGAGACCACGTACTAACCAGACACGATGAGGGAGTAGGCGGTGCTGGCCGCCAGAGACAGCAGCTGCTGCCCCAGCCCCTCTCTCCCTCCCTCCCGAGGCCATGTACTAACCAGACACGATCAGGGAGTAGGCGGTGCTGGCCGCCAGAGACAGCAGCTGCCCCCAGCCCCTCCCTCCCTCCCGAGGCCATGTACTAACCAGACACGATGAGGGAGTAGGCGGTGCTGGCCGCCAGAGACAGCTGCTGCCCCCAGCCCCTCCCTCCCTCCCGAGGCCATGTACTAACCAGACACGATGAGGGAGTAGGCGGTGCTGGCCGCCAGAGACAGCAGCTGCCCCCAGCCCCTCCCTCCCTCCCGAGACCACGTACTAACCAGACACGATTAGGGAGTAGGCGGTGCTGGCCGCCAGACAGCAGCTGCCCCCCCCCCCCCCCTCCCTCCCTCCCGAAGCCACGTACTAACCAGACACGATGAGGGAGTAGGCGGTGCTGGCCGCCAGAGACAAGACAGCCTCAGTGTGGCCACACAGACGCGCCTTCACCTGCAGGCGCCGCTTGCCGTACTCGTACACTACCACCACCTGGCGGGCATAAATGTAAGTTGAAGTAGCGCTGTTCACCGCTAGAGGGTGGACTAATACTACCTGCATCTGGGGGTAGCAATAGAACGTTTGTAGTAACCCAACAGACAATTGACTCGCTGAACGATGAGCCGAAATAATTTCTTCGAAGTTCACTAAAACAAATGATAATATATGTCATCATACATATTTAGTATCACGAGATAGCGTCTTGACATGGAACACGAAGGCGACAGTTTTTAGAACTAGAATGAAGGGAATAGGGATGCCGAAACGCATATATAGGAGAGGGAGAACCGTGCGTGCCGGGCTGGGCTCCTTACCGTGCAGGTGCCGCTGTTTGTGGTAACTTCCTTACCGTGCTGTTTCCGCGGTTTGTGGTATCTTTCTTACCGTGCTGTTTCCCGCTGTTTGTGGTAACTTCCTTACCGTGCTGGTGCCTCCGGTGACGATCAGTTTGGGCCTCGGAGCCAGACAGCAGAGTACCTCCCCGCTGTAGACCAGCTCAGCCACCAGCGAGGCGCGGTCCGTCTCGTAGCTGCCCACTCGGACACTGCAGATAGACACAAAGGGATACAAACATCTCTCCAAAACATACTGCAGTCATAGCAGACAAACAGATACAAACAAACAATGGCCACGAATACCGCAGTCGCACGTCACAAAGTAGGATCTATACTCCGCTTATTTCCGTCGTATGCACGATATACTCCCGCAACATGGACAGTGAACTATTCTTATTTTCCACGGTTCTCAAGGCTCATCAAGGTTTCTCATTTATCTACGTGGGACGAAAAAGACTCGCGGTCGGTAGGACTCGAACCTACGCTCCCAGAGGGAATCTGATTTCTAGTCAGACGCCTTAACCACTCGGCCACGACCGCCACACTACGGAGCGCGCGCGGCGTGGTTCTTACGCCTGAATTATGTGGGCCACGTGGTGCCACTATAGGTGAAAGCAACGGTACATCTAGGCCCAGCGCTTGGCAGACTAGATTCTCAACTACAGACTACAGTGGCCGGATCTTATGTTATTACTGGCCGAAATTCAGTTAAAGAAACATCATACCTACAAAAGATCCAACGTCAGCAAGTACAAGTGAAATAACACTGGTGATACATAAACTAAGAGATAATGAATCACAAATAATGCACGAATTTCGACACATGGTCAACCGTTGACGCTGGTTCACACTGCTGATTCCACCGCCAAAACGGTCAGCATCGGTGGTTCAGTGGTAGAATGCTCGCCTGCCACGCGGGCGGCCCGGGTTCGATTCCCGGCCGATGCATTTTACCTTAGCAAGTCCGGTGTTTTTCAACCGCGTGCATCTCGAAATACAGGCTCCACTGAACAGTAACGGTCTCCCGTCCGGCAGTCTAACCTGTGATCGGCAAAGCCCCAGGCCACGTATCTGCCGCTGTTGCTGGGTACAATGTACTTGTTCTGTTCCACCGCCAGTACAGACCGGTCCTGAGCCACGATGTGTCCGATGGGACCCTTCAGCTCTGTTGGAAGACAGGGAGGGGTCAGGCGGGTCACAGTCAGGTCACAGTCAGGTCACAGTCAGGTCACAGTCAGGTCACATTCAGGTCACAGTCAGGTCACAGTCAGGTCACAGTCAGGTCACAGTCAGGTCACAGTCAGGTCACAGTCAGGTCAGTCAGGTCAGTTCACAAGTCAGGTCATGGTCACGGCCACAGGTCAGTCAGATCAAATCAGGTCACTGGTCAGGTCACAGTCAGGTCATAGTCAGGTCATAGGTTGAATATGGCCAGGCAAAGGCTCCAGTCACGCTTCCACATCGCCCAACAGCCAACGGCAGAAATGCCACTTAATCAAATGATTACACGTCTATGTCTTGATGACTTTACTCCTAACATTGTTACTACTCTGCACGTTTCTAGCTGTGTCTTGAGTGGACTCTTAGCTGAGCAGATCCATATTCGAGTTTACTGTATTGTATCCCCTCCCCCCCCCCCCACACGCCACCCCATTCTGAACGAGCTACGAACCTTTGACAGGCTGCATGCTGGGCCGGAGGCTGTCCAGGCCGTGGAAGAAGAGCTTGTCGCCTCCTCCGAGACTCTGCTGCCACGCTCCGTCCAGCAGCCGGTTGGTGAGCCGCACCGGCTGGACACACAGACAAACGCGGCGGACCTTTCAACCACCCGACAGCTAACCATCGTCTCGAAAAACGGCAGCATCTTCAACATTAGCAGTACCAGTAGCATCACATGTATTCGTATTGTATGAGTACATTCCACATTCCTGGGCTGACTGCCTAAGCAGTCGAAGTTCCATACGTTATCCCTGAACAGTGTACATCCCCCCCCCCCCCCCCCCCAGCTCTCCCTGTTTAATATATTATTTGAACTCCGTTCTCATTCCTGTCGTATCCTCCTTGTCAGCCTGTTATCCGTCCGCGACATAAACCGTACCTGTAGAGAGCTGCCCACCAGGCGGCGCTGCGGGTGTGGCTTCTTGAACAGCTGATCTGACCGTTCCGTCCGCGACATAAACCGTACCTGTAGAGAGCTGCCCACCAGGCGGCGCTGCGGGTGTGGCTTCTTGAACAGCTGACGCGGGATCTGGCCGTTACATCCGTGACATAAACCGTACCTGTAGAGCTGCCCACCTGGCGGCGCTGCGGGTGTGGCTTCTTGAACAGCTGACGCGGGATCTGGCCGTTACATCCGCGACATAAACCGTACCTGTAGAGAGCTGCCCACCAGGCGGCGCTGCGGGTGTGGCTTCTTGAACAGCTGACGCGGGATCTGGCCGAAGTTGTTGATGAAGCCGACGGTGGCTGTCTTCTTCAGGGGGTCCTCAATACTGCAACAACAACAACAACACAGTATTTTACCATACAGTGTGTCTCTTCTCTTTTGATCTAGGATGTTAACGTAAGATGCAACTGTGAGTCGTTGGAATCGCGGGTGGGGGTCATTTGGGAATCATACCTAATAGTGACCTATCTTTAGACTTAAACAGCTCAGGTTTGTTTCACAATGGAAACACAATTCTAAAGAATAGTGTTATCCAATGTTCAACCAACCTTCGGATATATTGACAGTGGGGACGGGAGCTGCTAATGAGTGGCGGATATGGGGCAACAGAGGTGACGGGGTGATTGGGGGCGGGTTATATAACCAGCAACGACACAGCCTCAGATGTATGCCGTTACAACACTTCACAACTTGCCGTTACACTAACCGTTACAACACTTCAAAACTTGTAGTAATACTCACAAGTACTCACAAGTACTCGCCCACCGGAAGTCGTTCAAAGCCCGATAGCAAAGATAAGAACTACGATTACTATACGAACGTGGTCGTACAGTACGAACCTCCTGTTCAACACCTACAGCGACAAGACTTATAATGCCTCTGGCGGCAGGCGCAGGCGGCACACGAACACAACTCGTTCGGTCTCTCGTTCTACGAACCGTTCACAACTCGTTCGACGACCCTAAACGAGGAGCATCCTTTCGTCGACGTCACGCAAAATAACCATCCGCCGTGCGAATAGCATGCGTGGAAAACACCGCCCTAAAGATTGCACAGCGCTAGATTGCAGCGTACACGCTGGCGAAGACATTGTGACTACGCAGAAGTCGACATCGCCTAAAGTCACCACCGCCTGAAGTCGATACCGACTCGGCGCCTCCGTCCTGACTGACCTGAAGATGTCGACGTTGCCCTCGTAGAAAAGGTAGTGGAAGACGTTGTATGTGTCCACTGCGCCGTGACCCTGCTGCTTACAGCCAAATATCAGGTCTGAGGGGGGGGGGGGTGGGGGGGGCGACGTGAGGAAGCGGACAGAACCAACTGACCACTAACGGACTATATTAGTTAGACCTTAGTCAGTTCCCATAGGTCTTCTTAGCCTAAATAATTCGTGAGGTATAACGGTGGAAACTGATGATTTGAATTATTTGGATAAATTTAACTGTTTCCCATGTTTGCAGATTTGTGAATATTGCATGTTGCCTTCTTTCGTTCGGTAAGTATAAATAAGTGACGAGAGACAAGCGTAAAGAGTTCCATTTGGGTAAAACTGGCGTGTAAATCGGCAATTCTAAGTGAATTAAGCAATTTAAAACAGCAATATCAATATTGAACCACTTGCTTTTGTGGCTAATAGCAACATTATTTAGTTAAACCTTTTATACAATAACAAGTATGAAGCAAAATAACAAGTAAGAAGCACCAAGTGCATTCTGGCCATCTAGCAAATACAGCACAATTGTCAGACAAGCCACACTAACAAAAATAATTTTACTAACAGGACATTCATGGGTGTCCACAGGAATGGTCAGGAGACACATAAATCAAAATAGCACCTGTCCACTTTGTCTCGATGGTTTTGAAACATTAGAGCTCTTTGAATGTATGAAACTCAAAGATGATAGAGAAGAGGCCCAAAGGAGGTACCACACCAAGTTAGAGAGAAAACTCCCAGCGGTAGAATGCATCATCGCTGCTGATAGGGAGCAGAGCCTTATCATCCATCATATCTACAAGGCCCGCATACAGAGGGAAATCATC
>JAXIVJ010000942.1:155000-165470 GCA_036785665.1 Chirona hameri | reverse complement strand
TCAATTTACTATTTACAAACTAGTTTAGGCAGTAAATCTCAATTTACTATTTACAAACTAGTTTACAAAGATATTGTTTGTAAAAATGTTTGCAATTGCACATGTTCTATTTCTCAAAGGTTGACGGAAGTGAGGAAATGTTTGCGATTACAAACTTGTAATTCCAGTGGGTCAGGGGTTCTGAATTTAAGAAACTGCATTGATAGTTGACATTGTTTGACTGTTCAGGTTATTTTCTTGATGAGGTTGTTACATTGCCGAGGTTGATAGGGTAATGGTTTAGTTATACATAGGTATAGCTGCCCAAAAAAAGTTATTTCCCGAGAGATTCGAACAGGGATCTCCAGCTTTGAAGTCCAGTCACAGTGCATCTTACCGATTGCGCTGTGAGGGGAGGGGCGCCTCCGCGCGGAGAAACCGCATGGCGATAGAATTGCAGCGGTCAACGATGTCTTGTGCAATGTGCAGTGAACCTTCACCCTTTACGACGAAGGAAATCGGCTAGGTTAGGTGAAAAAATGGTCGAGAAATTCAACGATCTTTCTTTTAAGAGCAGTCCTGTTGTTATGCTCCGCCACCCGGTAAATGGCCAAATTCTGTTTACTCTAATTGCTTACCAAGATGTATTTTTACGATTAGAGTTTGCATTCCGATGAAATGTTAATTAAAAGATAATTCTCCCAATAACGAATTTTATATTGAATAAAAAAATATACTACAATGTAAATATTTGTCAAATTAATTTGTTAACAATCAAATTATTTGTCATTAGCATCAAGTTACCGATTGTTAGAAGTTAGAAGTTACAAACGTTCTTGATTTCAAGGTTTCTGCTGTACTAACATTTTTCTTTACAATTTTCATTACAATCGGTAATTCAGAAGTGGTGAATGTTTGTGAAATGTCTTTTTGTGAGGTTTGCAATTTTTTCTTGCGTTTGTAATCGCAAACATGTGTAATTACTCATTTCTTTGTGAAATAGGACTCTGATTAAATTATGTGTTTCACGTGCTTTAAAGGGAGATAATGACCTTTTGATTTTGTTAGCAACACTTTCTTTGGCTACCGTTATGGTATTAAAATGATGTGATCTAAATTTAAGAATTAAATACAATTATTCCCTAATTCAAAGTTGGAAGTTTGGGAAAATTTATGATCGGTATTTTCCCTACACTATTGGAAAGCGCAACATTTGGCGCTTTTGTGTCAATCTGTTCAACGTTGTTGAATGGGCACTTATAAACAAATCGCCGACACTAAATAGGTTGCCATGGGGGGCCAACCTAAACTGCCGATTTCAATGCACTTTTTTAAAATGATTGTTGATTGTTCATAAAAGTTTGGCACATATTCGCAAAAGATAGAATGCAGGAAACATATTGCATACCTTCGTGATAAATAACAATGCGTAGGGAGGCTAATTTACTGATGTCGTTACCGAGTGCTTGCTGATTATAAGCGTGGAGCGCTTATCAACTATTAATTGAAATATCTCGCGGTAGGAATTGTTATATGCAAAATGTGATGAATTTACAATATATTTTGGTCTCGTCTATCGATTTCAGGTGCTAACTCCATTTTTGTGGAAAAAGGTCATTATCTCCCTTTAAAGGGAAATATTCGCCTTGTGATTTATTTATCTGAATTTGTATGTGACACATGTATGGCATCAAATTGATCGTGCCTCAATTTAAAAGTGAAATCACTTTTTATATTTCGAAAATTACATTTTGGGAAATTACAAATATGTACTTATGGTGACGAACAGTATGATCCATCACTATCTCTGGTTTGAATGTTGATTTGTAAACAAGTCATAGGGCCAGCAATGAAGTAAGTACGCCAAGAAGCGTGACAACGTCCCTGATTGGTCAATAATGATTGAAAACATATTGCCAGCACTAAATAGGTTGCCATCCGGGGCCAGCTAAACTACCGATTTCAATGCACTTTTTTCAAATTTGCGTTGATTGTTCATAGAAGTTTCGTACATATTCTCAAAAGATAGTGTGAATGAAACTGAAGCATATGACATGCCTTCATGATAAATAACAATGCGTAAGCAGGCTAATTTTAGCTCGGACAGGGAATTAGTTACGAAGTAGGTACTTGTGAGTACATACCTACCGACCGTTGTAAGCGTGGGTCGCTTATCAACTCTAACTTGAAATATCTTTCGGTCAGGCGAGTAACCACCACTGGGGTCACTGGGGATCAGTCCCAAGTAACATTTTCGGATTTTAACATTACGCCTATGGGCGTTGCATGGAAATAATCGACTTCAAAGTGCCTCCGTCCCCACCTACTTTCGGAAGGTGGTTACGCCTATGCTTTCGGTAGGAATGTTTATGTCTGTCGATTTCAAGTAATAACTCCATTTTTGTGGAAAAAAGGTGAATATTTCCCTTTAATTTTCGTGCGATAAGCAGGTATGCTGTTTATTTTTCTGTTGAACCTCCATATACAAAAAAAAAATGTGTCAACCGAGCTGCTCAAGACTGCCGCAGGTAACTTCGATCGCCGGAACTATTGCCATCTGACGTCACGACCAATCAGAGCAGAATGATAAATTACGTAAATATCTACTTAATTATTTTAAATACTGACAATTTTGAGGAATTTATAGGAAAGTGACACTCTGTATTTTTTTATTAAATTTGCTTTTCATCATATACATAAAAAAACAGTGGGTTGCGTAACCTGCAAGTTGCAACTAGTCCATTGTTAAAATGCTACGTATAATGTATATGCTTTGCTGTTTCCGATTTGTTCTGCAATGTGCTGCCATCTAGGCAGCGCAGTGCTGAGAATACCTGTAGTTGATACTTTTCCTCATAGATGGTGCTAGAAATAGGGCGGCGCTCGACTGCTCCCATATCGAGTCGGCTGGATTGCCTTTATTAAACTTTGCTCCGCTTTCTCCTGCTGGCAAGCAGGCGCAGACGTTATAGTTCATACGTTAGGACCTGTGCATTTATTTGCGTGTGACTTGGTTGTATGCTCTTCAGTCTTCAGGTAGGCCCAGCCGTTGTTTCCCTACTGTAGAGACGAAAGGTGTGTGTGTGTGGGGGGCAACGGGCAAAATACCGCCATCCCCGGAAAATTTCAGCACTATTGCTATGACTTCTGCATGGAGTCCTTTAGGCGCACTCTAAAACGGAAAACCATGAAAATCCAGAAGCTTAAATAGAGATAATCACCTTTTGATTTTGTTAGCAACAATTTATTTGGCTACCGTAATGGTATTAAAATGATATCTAAATTTAAGAATTAATTCAATTATTACCTAATTCAAAGTTGGAAGTTTGGGAGAATTAATTATTGGTATTTTCCCTCCACTATTGGAAAGCGCGACATTGCAATATTTTGCATCAATCTGTTCAACGTTGTTCAATGGGCACTTGTAAACAAATCGCCGACACTAAATAGGTTGCCGTAGTTTAGCTTGGCACCTGCCGGCCGGTGCCAAAGCTAAACTGCCGATGTCCATTCACTTTTTAAAAAAATTGTTGATTGTTCATAAATTTGTTGGCACATATTCGCAAAAGATAGAGTGCAGGAAACATATTGCATACCTTCATGATAAATAACAATGCGTAGGGAGGCTAATTTACTGAATTCGTTATCGAGTACTTGCTGAGTACCGACCGATATAAGCGTGGATCGCTTATCGGTAAGAAACTGACAATATCTTTCGGTAGGAATGTTTATATGCAAAATGTAATGAATTCACATCATATTTTGGCATCGTCTATCGATTTCAGGTGCTAACTCTATTTTTGTGGAAAAAGGTGATTATCTCACTTTAATTCTAAAATTGTCTTCACGGAGAAGCGTTGCCGGCCCCGTGTCCGAGGGGATAAGATCACGGGCTCATAACCCGTTGGCGCCGGGTTCCAGCCCCGGTAGAAGCGGTCTGATATGAAGTATGAAGTATGAAGTATGAAGCGGTCGGTAGAAGCCTGCTATATACTGGTGAGGTCAAGTGGCAGTTGGCCGGAAAATGAGGGAACCTGAACCTGGCCGTGTCGCAGCACGGGGCGGCCTGACACGGGGAGGCCGTGTCGCAGCATTGTGCGTCACGATCCATCAGCGATCCTGTCTGGCTGAAAAGGCCAAACGCAAATTTCCGTTGCACTGGTATCGCATTCATAGGTGTCGATTTACATACTTTTCGGGTGGCCCTCCCCTCCCCCATGTTGAGTTCGGTCCCCAAAGGTGATCTCGCCCCCCCCCCCAATGTTTTCTGGCCACTGCCGTATCCAAGGGGGCCGGAAGGGCCAAGCCCCTCCCCCCAAATTGTCTGAAGTCGACCACAAATTGCGTATTTCCTAATGTAAACGAAAATCCACGCAACTTTTACTAAGGAAAGTTTGTTTTAAACCACATGCATGAAGAAGCGAAATCCGATGAGTTTTTACAATTGTGTGGGATTTTGTCCTTCCCAACCAGTTTTGTCGCCGTTCTGGCATAACGATTATTCACGTAGAAGCGTAGTTTGTGAGATGTGAGATGAACTGCGATAGACGTTATTAACAGTCACTTGGGTGCCTCGTGTTTTTTCTCCATTCGAAGGATATACTGTTCGGGTCGGATCTGTACCGAGTAAAATGATAAATAAATGAGGAATTAAGGAGTGTACCGACTAAATGTATTTTATTTTCACCTAAAAAGAAGTTTTTTAGTCGGAGAGGCAGAGGCGTAGCTACGGAGGGCGGGGGACTGGGGGTCCGCGCCTCCAAAGGGCCCCGCGTAGGTCTGAGTTTTGTATGCTTTGTGTCAGAAATAGGCCTGATAACCGCTCAGATCATGAGTCCACACTTTTCGTTTTGGGGCCCTCTGGTAGGGACCCTCAATCAATCTAAGAAGGCGCTTTTCCGGCCTGAGAGAGCTCTAAGTCGATAAGAGAGGTACATCAACTTCTTTGAGAGGATCATCCATCGACCTGATAGGTCATCGACCTGTTTGAGAGGCCCCTTGCCAGATGTGAAAAGGCTTTACCTACCTATGCCAGTCGATGTCAGAGATGGTCCTTACCAGGCCCGAGAGAGGGAGTCTGAGAGGGCCTTTTCAATACCTGAGAGTGCCCTTGGCTTATCCAAGAGGGCCATTGTCAGGCCTGGGAGGGCTCTCGGTCCTTTTAATTGCCATTGGTCGGTCGGAGGCTCGCCCAAAAACCTTGTTTTTGAGGAGCCGTCAACTCATTTGACTTCATATTTACATTAAAGGGAATAGTACACCTTTAACATGATTTTTTAACTGAGATACCCAGATTGTCGGGAGTACGGATACATCTCAAAATCTGACATTTTTCCTTCCAAAACGACCTAGTTGCTGAGTTTCAACGCAACACCCGTTGGGTATACTTGGTCATATTTTAAAGGAACAAATCTTCTGACGTTTCGCATACGTCATTAGTATTCATACCACACTTCGTTTTTGCTATTTGAACCGACCGTCACCGAAACGCATCATGTCCATGAGCTAGAAATATTATTGGCCATAACTTTGTCAATTTTCATTGGATTTCCAATTGAATATAATACTGACATTCGTCTTGAAAAGGCACACCTTTTGATGGGTCACTGGTATCGGTAGCTACAATATTCTCCGCAATAGAAGCACATGCACCTGTAACTGCGATACATTAGGGGTACATTCTGCTTGTGGTTACAGTTTTAAGTAATTACCTCAATTGTGAACCGATTTCTAATTGAAAATTACCAATAGATGCTTAGTAATAAGACGCATTTGTTGATTGGTGGCTGATCGGTGTTCATGCAATATATTGATTCAATTTGGACAAAGCGTGTTGATTGTTTACGCAGAAATGCCGCTTAGCTCGAAACATTATTGGCTATAACTTTGTCATTTTCATTGGATTTCCAATTGAAAATTATGTGCACACTCGTCTTGAAAAGGCACACCTTTTGATGGATGGCTAGACTCGTAGCTGAAATATTTATTTACATCCACCACATACCGATGAACACAAACATATTTGTGGGTAGGTATATCACATTTATTTATGCACATTAACATTATGGGTATGTGTTAACGCAACGCCACTTCAACTCTACTCATACAAGGCCATAGTGTAAACATTCACACATTTTCAATCGCGACCAATATACTCGCGAATCGCGACCCAGCGAATGAGGTTAGTGTTGCTTACATATTCTGATTCAAGGATATGCTTTTGTCGGTATGACGTCACAACTCGTCTTGGTGACGCAAGATTATTGTGACGTCATATGTATTAATATAAATATTTTCAAATTATGACAAATTGGTACTTTTGTCGCAAAAACGAATGCCAGAACCATAATCAGGACACTATTTTCCATCATTCCACGTACTTTTCCCAAGGTGTACTATTCCCTTTAAAGGGAAATAATGACATTTTCCCACAAAAATGGAGTTATCACTTGAAATCGCCAGACGAGACCAAAATATATTGTAAATTTATTACATTTGGTAGGAATGTTTATATAAACATTCCTATCGAAATATATTTCAAGTTAAAGTTGAAATGCGTTCCACGCTTATAACGGTCGGTACTCACCAAGTACTTGGTAACGAATTCACTGTCCGCGCTAAAATTAGTCTGCCTACGCGTTGTTATTTATCATGAAGGCATATAATATGTTTCATGCACTCTATCTTTTGCGAATATGTACCAAACTTCTATGAACAATGAACAAGCATTAAACAAAGTGCATTTAAATCGGCAGTTTAGCTTGGCCCCGGACGGAGACCTATTTGTTCTCGTATATGACCTATATTGTTCTAGACTCTTTAAAAAAGGGACTGTCATCTTTTTGAAAGTTGTCGAATCACACTTAATTGTATGTCTTGTCATGTCAGGCGAGGTCAGATGAACATGTTCGTGAAAGTTTTTTCCGAAAAAAAATTGTTTATCTTGAAGATATTCAACTTTTAGTTTTAAGCGGAAAGTTGGGTTGGTGACGGCATATATATATTTTTTTTAATAACAGGGAAATCCTTTGTGCTGCCAAATGTATGGCACAATTTTTTTTTTGTCGACATCTATTGCGCAGAAAAAGCGAACCACCCGGTGTCTCGATTGGCTAGCACTATCAGCTGGAGTTCTTGCAGCAGTTGGTCGCCAGGGACCGCTAGTGAGCCAGGGCGTTATGACGTCGCAAGCAAATGGTACCACTAAATATTGATTGATTGATTGATTTATAAATCAATAAATATTTAGCGTTCAATATTTAACTGGTACCATTTGCTTGCGACGTCTTAAAGGAAAGTGTCGAGCTTGGTAGATTCGAGCGAATGCTATACAATGACTAAACAGAGTACGCAGATAATTATTCTGCTATTAATTTGTCATAAAACCCGGGAACTGTGGAGATATTCATGAAATAAAATATTATACAACATGACGTCATTTTCAGATTTACGTCACAAACGAGTCACAACTCCCGATTTTATGTTGAATCGAATAAGGTAAAAATGCTTTATGTGCGTGCGCCCCCAGTTTTATAATGCACACCGTAAGATACACATAACAGGTACGCTATCTGGTAGCACTTTATTCTGTGACGTAACATGGATTCGTTTTTTTGTGTGTCAACGAACGGAAAAACGGTTATTTTCCTCAAGTATTTCCTGAAGAACAAATTCACTTACAAAGTAGGAAACAGAGACACTTTTTGGAAGTTTTAAACATGAAGGAAGCAGATCAATCGCGAGGCCAATTACAATGCTACGTGACGTCAGGGCTGCCCGTCGTGGGCCATCCGTCATTCCCGGAAAACGCCTTTCGCTACGCTGCATTTGTTAGGCGAGTCGATTTGCACTGAATAGTGAATATTTATTTGTTTGTTCTCGACAAGATTATACCATTCCTGAGTCAGAGTAAGTGATCTTTGTTGCATGTTGTGTTATTTGTTATGCATACTAAACAAGTATATGTAAGCTTTATTTGTGACCTGCTGAGTAGTGTATTTCACATCCCTGCTTCAATACCTGCTCATTACTAATTTGTATGAAATTGAGGCATACCAGTCATACTAGTGACATATCATCACACATATTTTGCATGCGGTTTTGTAAAAGCAGACTTGACATGCTTCAGAATCAGGCATGATGTGATACTGACAATTTGTGGTCCTTGTTACCTTTATGCAGTCAGGCTCAGCTGAGGTGCTGGAAGAAGAGCGCTGTGCCGAGCCAGGCTTGACAGAGGGACAGCATACTCTGGATCGGTTTCTCCTTTGCTATGGTAAACTGCAAACAGTCACGTCTCCGGCCGTAGAACAGTGAATGAATTTGGTAGCAGTGTTATAATCCAATGTTCAAACTGTGATTTAGTTCAGTTTTCTGCTTTTGGGATTGTTCAGTTGGTTCACCTTTAACGATTTTGCATTGATGAGGTGTGCGTTGCCTCTCTCCAGCGCTCGCCAGGTCAACACACGAGCTTATGTATCTGTTCAACACTGGCAGTTCAGAAATTGAGTAAATCAGCACACGCGTGTAGCACAATTATGCAGCCTGTATAGTTGTAATTGTGATCCGCAAATCTGTCGAGATTGTATCATTCAGTTGAATAAATATGGTCAAATTATGTGCTTGTTTACAGTGAGAGCAATCAGTCGCCTGCAAACTGAACATGCTAATATAGTGTCATCCACAGCGCCTGCCACAGTGCCTGTATCTGCGATACATTAGGGATACATTCTGCCTGTGGTTACAGTTCTAAGTAATTACCTCTGTCAATTGTGAACCGATTTCAAATTGAAAATTACCAATAGATGCTTCGTAATAAGACGCATTTGTTGATTAGTGGCTGGTCGGCGTTCATGCAATATATCGATTAAATTTTGACAAAGTTTGCTTTTCGTTTACGATGAATTGACGCTTAGCTAAAAATATTATTGGCTATAACTTTGTCAATTTTCATTGGATTTCCAATTGAAAACAATGTCGACACTCGTCTTGAAAAGGCACACCCGAGGTCAAGAATTTCACAAAATGTGGGTAATTGATGCCCGAACACCTGTGCCATAATCTGCTATCCTCGAACAACCTTAGGGAGGTGGGCGTAGAAACGCCCCCTGGCACGGCGCGGGTTAATTCATTTAGCCTCATTTTTACTTTGTTATATTTATTCTATTTTATTTCATTGTTCGCTGATATTTATTCATTTGTGTATATTTATTATTAAGTAAAATAGTGGCATAGGTCTGACGTGATCGCTACATGGAGAAGTTCAACACATTCATCCAGCATTTTAATTAAAAATTTGTCAGATAACTGTGAAGCCTCGTTGCCTATTTGTGTTTATAACACGAAAATACGACTTAATCCTATATACGAAACATGGACACATGAGAGAACAACCGATGGTATCGGAAGATTGAAATAATCGGGTCCTAAGGCCAGCTTTTAATTTTATTATTTTCATGCTTTAGCCTAAATACTATTCAAAAATGAGACAAATGAGTCATGTACGATGCTCCAGTCAACCCTCCCTCTCAGGTCATCATCCTATGAGGGCAAATCAATAGGTATGCCTATATCATTTTGGCTTTCAGAGAGAGATAATGACCTTTCCATACACAAATGAAGCTAACACTGAGGTGGAAGCTGATATAGATTTATACGAAAAAATGGTTGCATTTTGCATATGCATTTCCTACTACGCATTTTTTCTCTCTTTTAGTTTGAAATCGCTATGCGTTCCAAGCTGATTTGTTGAGGTACTCAGCAATGACTTGGTATAAAGAGAGGTACTTGCTTTTCTTGCTCGACTTCGAATTTTACGTGAATATAATGAAGTACGCAATTAATCTTGCAAATACTTGATTTAATGCAAATATGGGCATCTTTAAGCCAAACGTCATTCCTTCAATTAATTTGAAGTGTACAATTATATAATTTATCGTTAAATGTATTAAGGGCTATGCATACTTACGAATGCAAGCCAATGCTTTCTTCCCTTAAAGTTGCAAAAATGTCATATTATTCAGTGCTCGTGCGAGGAATATAGGTAATGTGTAGGTAAACAATAATGAAAATGACCTTTCCTCGTCGTAAATCAGAAGTTCAAGTTCAAGGCGTCAGAGCGTGCGAGCGTGCTGCTCATGCGAAGGATAGTGGCTCATCCTCGCCTAGCCAGAGAAGAGTTAACAATCTATCATCATTAGTGCTAGATAATCAAGGCCTGGATCTTTCTCAAAAGGGCCGAACTTCGCTATGACACAGAAGATATCCAGAAACATCCTGCTGAAAGCGGAACAAGGTGCCGAGCGTTTAGCATACGCCAAACGATGGCAAGATGCGATCCAGAAAACGAAGGAGACGGGGGACGACTCGACGAGATCAACGACCGTTTCAACAACCGGCAACGAAGCTACGCGCGATCGACGTAGCACTCGATCGACGCGCACTGCTTCACCATTCGATACCGGGACTGCTTCACCATTCGATACCGCTCAG